>JAGGAQ010000349.1:0-20589 GCA_017657225.1 Termitomyces sp. T69sscA | reverse complement strand
TCGTCTTTCCCCCTCCCCTGCACTCGTCTCACCCACCGGCACTCCCGGCGCTCCTCTACGCACCTCCCCCCGCCCCGCTTCGGTCTCCTACGCCTCGTGCTACTCTCGGTGCTCTGTGTTCGTCGCCCAATAGACTGAGCCCCCGAGGTCAGCGGAACCTGACACTGTGCACACCATGTAAGGTATTTGCCCAGTGAACTGAGCCCCCGTGGTCAGTGGAACCTGACGGAAAGGAAACCACACAACAGTTGTAAGTATGCTCCAATGATTAATGTTAACATATTATTGAATACAGCTTGTTAGTGTTATTTTTGAACATCTCAGACTATTGATATACTAGATATATCACCATGTTAATGAACTATTGAATGCTTCAAATTCAATTATCCAGGCAGTCTCTGACTACTCCTTCCAACATTCAACCACCTACCACTTCTGAAAGTCAAAGCAACAAGCAAGAAGTCAAAGTAGAACTCAATAGCTACAAATGACTGGTTCTGATGATTGTTGTGCAAAAAGAAATAATAATAGATCAGGGGTGTGCCACCACTTCATTTTGGAGCGAAAATATGGAAACTGGAGATATGAGAACTGGGGGCAATATGAGCTCTGGGAAGATGACATTTGGAAGCAATAACCAATCTTTGGCTACTGCTTCTGGCTCATCAGAGAGGCCTGTTAGACAGCCTGCAGCTGCTTCTGATCCATTTCCTATGGTTATCCTTGAAACTCATTCACCTGAGGGATGGAATACTCCTCTAAAAGATCCTAGGGCTAGAATGGTGCCACTACCACTTTCATCACCACTTAGAAGAAGCAGGAGGCTGAGATAGACTAATCAGCCTATTAAACTATCACTTTTGCTGAGAATATTGTGAACATTTCACAAACTCATTTACCTGAAAGATGGAATCACCCTATGCCTACAATGGTGTCACCTCTGAGGTGAGCTAATAGGCCAAGACATGTTGATCAGTCTACTGTACTTGCACCTGTTGCATCTACCAGTGGTTCATCCATTGGGCATGCTAATCTGGCTTCAAATGATTTCACAAGGGAGGATATTGTCCATAGAGAGAGGATGGTTAATCTTGAAGATTGGCAAGAGCAAGCCTTTGCTACATTACAAGAGCAACAAAGAATCAGTCATATGGCTGAAGAGCTAGAGAGGCAACTGGTTAGAGACAAGGTCAAATTGAAAGGCTGCCTTGACTAACAAAGTTGAACAGCATATTGAGCTCAATCCTGAGCATATGCCTTTGAATCAAACTAGGGTTCAAGTGATGTTACAAAATTGGGAACAAGAACATGTTGCTGATTTGGAGGAAGACTTCAATGGGTTAGGTCCTCAGATTAAAATGCCTGCTCAGAAAAACTTGATGGAACATTTGAATGCTCAAAATAATGACTGGGAGAATAGCATCCTTGCTCAAGATGGCTTGAAGAATATATGTGCAACATTTGCACAAATAATGCAGAGTCCCTTGGAGTTTTTGGAGGATCCTACAAGCAATGGAGACAATGTGAGGCAAGATCTAGCTGATCATGATTCTGCTGAACATATTCTTGAAGAACTACCTCTTAATCATCCTGTATAACAACAGCTTGGCCTCATGCAACCTAGGAATGCTCTTCCTAAAGCAAGACACCCATATCAGGAGGAACCTTCACCATATTATCTTGGATCATGAACATTGCATGTTCAGACTGTCAAGCTTGACATTGGGATGCTGAAAGGCTTAGTCAGTCCACTGTAAGGGCAACCTCTGGAAGGTGCAGCCTAGTCACACAACTGGCAGAGAGGAATCCAAAGAGAACAAGTGTAAGGATCCTTGCTGCCTGGTGCAGTGCATCAGCAGATAGCAGAGGCATGAGAACAAGTGTATAGATAACTGGAACTTTAACCTTGGACAATGCTCAAACAGGAAGTGCATATTCTAGAGGTTGCACAAAAAGAAAATGATCTCTGGGAATCTCTAGAGATCTCTAGAGGTCTAGAGTGAGCTCCAGGGGCCCTGGAGAGTGGCACAAAGGAGCCAATTAAAGTGTAGGAGGCAGAGGAAGTAGAAGTCAGTGTAGACCAAAATAGAAGTCCCCTAACATCACACACCTTCTAGTGTGTGGCATCTCAACATATGGAGTAGAAAAAAGTCTTGATTTCCTAGTCCACCAGTGAGATGAGATAGATTCCCTGGATGGCCTGGAGTGCATTTGAATGTCTTCAATCAAACTCTATAACAAGTCCCAGCACATGCACATTCTGTTGTGGTTGTCAGGAGATATTATCTATCCTATAAACCTTCTACTTCGCCTTGAGAATAGATGACTATCTAGGATCTCCTCCTTTTGTTGCTGTTCACCATAACCAGGGGTGAAGGGGCACAGAACATCACATCAGAATAGGATCCTTGGGGGCTGATGTTAGCTTTACCACATTGGAGACTGGATGAAGCTGGCACATTCCTACTAAGAGTTAAAGTTGGTAGGCTAGTGGGCCTACCTACTGTTCCACCATGAAGGGCTCTAGCTAATGGTGCAAGGCTTTTTTGATGGGCAGGTGGTGGTGATATCTGACGTGTATAGGTAAACATGGTCTCAAGGCTGGTACTTGGGCACTGGAGTTCTTCTGTGGTCATAGTATTGTGCCATGTCATTCTTTGCCCTTGTTAGAGCAGCCTTTACTTCCTCCTGCACCATCTTCATGTAGTCCACAGACTTGTTTACAGCATCATTCTTCAATGGCCAGGCCTGGAGCTCAAAGCTCATGCATGGGTGATACCAAGTATTATGACCTGCTACCAAACTCTAGCACTCAGCCCTGGCTCCAGGACTCCAACCTTCCCAAACTGACTTCCATGACCGTCCCAAGACCAGACCACTACCTGACCAGCCCCTGGCCATCACCAGCCATCACTGCCACCAGCCAGTGCCACTCCCGGCACCCCTTGGCCATCACCACCTGCAACTGCCACATCAGCGCTGGCCCCAGCTATCTTCAGCACTTCCCCAACCACAGTCGCCACATCAGCGCTGGCCCTGGCAACCACCGGCACTTCCCATGCATTGATCACCACTGCTGCCTTGCACAATCCCTGGGCTTCATCTCAAGCCCCAGCACTGCAACTTGTCACCAGGGCCTGGACCTGTGCCCTAGGGCCTACATACCATACAGTATATAAGTTGTAGAGTAGCATCTAGTACTCTAGTCTTGATATTGCTGTAATTCTGTCTCTAGTTTCATGTTTTGTTCTCTGTCTCTTTAGTCTCATGTGCCTCAGTTTCCATTTTTTGACTTATCACATTTTTGTATCATACTTGTCTCTACTTGTCTTGTACTTCCAATCTACTCTGTTTCTCCTCTGTCTCTCTGCCTCAATCATCTAAGTCTCTTCTCTTCTCTCTTCTCTACTCTCTTGCCTTTGTCTCAACTTGTCTCATTTCCCCTTTTGTCTCTCCTATCTTGACTCTTCCTCCTTTTGACTCACTTAGAACTCCACACCCCCTGCCTTTGATCCCAGAACTCACCAAGTCCCCTCGCTTGGCCCTGGCTATCTGTTCCCCAGCTCCAGGACTTGCCCACTTACCGGCACTTGTCTTCATCCCTTCTCTTGCATCCCTGGAACTCACCCTTACCCTGGCACTTGTCTTCCAACTCCCTTTTCCACTCCTGGCACTTGCATCCTTGCCCCAGTGTGACTGGTGATTGCTTGCGCAATTTTTGCTTGCATCCTCAGCTCTGCCCTGGTCTCACACACCCTGTGCTCTCTAGTTTGTGGACATTGTGTGTGCCATGTAAGGATTTGCCCAGTGGACTGAGTCCCCATGGTCAGCAGAACCTGACACCAAGTGTCCAAGGAGAAGGATGACATCTGAGTGGCAGCATGAATGTGATTGTTGAAGTGGGACTTTGCATCTGAGAGCAGCTCATCTCATTTATTCTGATGCTCATTGCAGAAGAAGCAGAGGTACTGCTCAAGCTCCTGATCTGACTGCAGATGGTAGGTGGTGGAGGTGCAAAGCTTCACATTCAGCAATTGATAGAGCCTTGTGAACTCTGCTACAAACTGTGGCCCATAGTCAGACATGGAGGCATCAGAGAGGCCATGAAGCTTCCAGACATTCTTGTGGTACAGGTTGGGAGCACCCATGGTGAAGCAAGTGGTATGAGTGGAGATGAAGTGTGCTCACTTGCCATAGAGGTCCACCACTCCCATAATTATGAGCATCTGAAAGCTCAACAATGAAGTTCACAGAGGCTATGTTCCATTGTTCTATAAAAACTAAAAGTGGATGGAGTTGTCTGGTGGAGAGGCAGTGTTGTGGCTTAGTCCAGAGGCAGGGGTCACATGTTGCTAATGTAGAATCCAATGTACCAGGACATCTGGGGCCACCAGTAGTTCCAAGACACTAGCTCCAACATTTTCTACCAACTGGGGTGTTTAGCAATGCAAGAGTTATGGTGCTGCTTGACAATCCTCTGGCAAAGCTCTGGAATGTTGGGCACATAAATGTGACCCTGGAAGGTCAAGAACACATCCCAGAGGGCCCATTCATCTGTATGCACTGACTGGCATCAGTAATACATCCCGGCTTCAGAGCCATGGCTGCTTCAGCAACAAGATCTTCATGTCAGCCATCCTGGTTTCCACACCAAATGTCCCAGGTCAACCTCTGCTCTCTGGATCGCTAAGCCCTCCATAGCCTGGATTGCAAACAACTTCAGCTGAAGGAGGATAATATTGCTGTTGTCATCTTCTCCAGTGCTGTGGTCCATTTTCTGAGATAGTGCATCATGTTTTTCCATGCTCTGGCCAAGCTTGTGATGCAGTGGAAAGTCAAAGTTGGTCAAATGAAGGGATCACTAGATGGCCTGTCAATGATTGAGCTTCTTGGCTATTTGGAAGGCAGCCTTCCACTTGTCTTCCTTGTCAATGTCCACATTGTTGTAACCCCACCGGATGTTCAAGTTAGTGAAGTACTATGCTTCTCAGAGGTTATTAATGAGCTTCAAAAAGAAGGGGAGGAGATAGCAGTTCTTCACCATCATGGCATTAAGGATTTGGTAATCTGGGACCAATTCAAGTGAACTGTCCTTCTTTTGAATGAAGAAGACCAGAGAAGCCATTAGCAACTTGAAGAGGTGGATGTGGCCAGAGTCCAGGTTCTTCTGAAAAAAAGCATCAACCTTGTCCTGCTCCTTAGGTATTAGCAGAGAGACCTTGCAGCTAGAGGGCTTGGAGTGTGGCATCAGTTCAATGGCATGGTTCCACTGCATCCCAGAAAGACCAATGCAAGGAATTGGTGGAAAATCAATCTCTGGACTAACTGCTGAGATATGGTTTGGCCAGCCTGGATCCCCTCAATTCATGGTGGCAGGCATAGAGTGGTTGTGTAAATTTGGTCTCCAACTTCTATTGCCTCATTCAAAGACTCTGAATTGTGGATGCTGTAGAGGGCCTCTCTATGAGAGAATGTCAAGGGTGGTGGGTCAAACAGATCAAGATCTGCAAAAGGCAGATGGCTCATGTGGCAAGCTCAGATTGCAGCACACTCCCAAGCTTCAGCCTGGAGCTTTTTCTTGATTTCTGTCACACAGGTAGATGTAAGGCCAACCTCTGGGAGCTGCAGCTCAATCACACAACTAGCAGAGGGAAATCCAAAGTTATATTAGGCATGATAATCAACAATACAATGGTAACTAATCACCTAGCAGAGGGAAATCTAAAGAGAACAAGTCTAAGAATTCCCGCTGCTAGGTGTGGCACATTAGTGGGCAGCGGAGGTGTGAGAACAACTGTACAGGTGACCAAAGCTAACATTAATCTTGGATAATATTCAAACAGGGAGTGCAGGAAGTTCTGGGTGTTTCCTAAAAAGGAAACAATCTCCAGCAATCTCCAGGGGTCCTGGGGAGTGGCATAGGAGGTGGGTGGGATGTAGTGAAGTGTCAAAAATGGAAGTTGACTGGAAGTCCCCTGACAGTAGAACATCTTCATGGGCACTGGCTCATAGCTACTTTGCCCCAGGCCCAGTCTACCTTGGAATCATGCTTCCAGAGCCAACTGAAGCCAAGGATCATGTCCTGCTTCCTTAGACTGGTGACTGCAAAAACTGCCCATTTAGTGTGAATCCAGTAGTAGAGGACTAGATTTACAACAGAGACAATGGCATCAGCCTCATTAGATGTTCTGTCCATATTGAAGAGTGGCACAAGGGGGTCAATTGAAGTGTAGGGGGGTGGAGCAAGTAAAGATATTACCAAGCACACTGCATTGTGCACAATAATCACCCCTGATTAAATATCAGTTGACTTATCTCTTGCTACTATGGCCCCTACTTCACCTGAAAGTGCTGAACAGATAGAGATGCCTTGAGTTGATGAGTCTGCGCCTGTTGTCACACAGATCAAAGTTTTGCTCTGATATTTTGGAGATCTACTGGAAAAAGACAATGGAAAGTAGACACCATGGTCTAAGTTTATGAAGCTTGAGCTTACCATGTCTGGCCTGTATGAGTATGTCTTCAATCCTCCTGATCTCTCCAGTAACCTCTTTGGCCTGGTTTGCGATGTGTGCAAGGCAAGGGGTCATGTGAACTATACCAGCCATACAAAGCCATGGTGTATCCTGAACAGTGGCAGGATGGTGGGCAAGATGCTTGATGAGGCAAGGAATACTCATCTAGCACACTACAAGGTGAGAAGAGAGGGCTGTGACAAGAAGAAGGGCCCTACAAAGCTTACTATTACCCCTGCTGGTGATTCAGCATTTATGGTGGAGGGTGATGCAGATGCACTTGCAACATACATTGCTACCTGCCCATGCCAGCAAGGCACTGTCTACAGCCCCAAAGCCCAAATTTGCAGGACTGACCTCTGATGTTATCCCTGGTCAGCTCATGGTTGCCAAGAGCATGGAGGTCGATGTGTGGATTGCGCTGGAGGAGGAGTCAGTAACAGGCATCAATTGGACAGACCACATATCACAAAATGCAACTGAAACCACACTATCCAGCACTACCACAATACTTGATAAGTACTCCTTCTATTTGGACTCGGGTGCAACTGTGCACATATCCCCCAATACTACTGTCATTGAAGCCCATATCAAACAAATCAATTTGAGGCATAGGTGGATCCACCATTTTTGCTACAACAATTGAACAGAGTTATGGCTCACTAATGGCTCTTACCTGATACTTGATGATGTGCTCCTGGTACCCAAGGCTACAGTTTGACTTTTATCAGTTAGTTTAATGGCAATGAAGAATAGTATATTTACCATGTTTGGCAATGAAAAAGCTATGCTATACAGAGGAATGACAACTAGGGTAGTTGCAAGCAGATCTCTGCTCCCTGAAAAGAATTCATATATGCTAAATCTCCACTCCAAATTTGTGTTCACCATCAATTCTGCACCCACCATCATCATGTGGCATCGCCACCTGGGCCATGCCAACTACCAAATGGTGATGGACATGGCAAAGAATGGAATGGTCAAAGGTATGCCACACACCTTCACTACCAAGCCACCAAGCCACTAAAGTGTAACAAGTGCATTCTTGACAAACAGACCAGAACATCAGTCCCAAAAGTTAGAGAAGAAGGCATAGGACACAACGCAACACAAAAGCTTGGAGTCATGTGGGTGGACTTCACTGGGAAACAGGATATTACATTGTGGACTTGAAATAACTATGTCATGAATATAGTTGATGACTATACAAATAAGCCTTGGTCCATACCATTGAAATTGAAGAGCAATGTGTTTGAAGAGATCAAAGCCTGGATTCTTGCTAGACAGGTGTAAACAGGCCTGAACATCAAGGTTCTTTGCTCTGGAAATGATTTGGAGATCATAGCAAAAGAAAGCAAGATATGGTTCCAATCTTAAGGAATAACAATGCAATGTGGGGCTATATACACATCAATGCATCTCAGGAGAGTCAAACAAATGCACAGGACATGTCACGACCCGCTACCGACCCCCGGGACTCCAGCGCTCCCAAAACCACCCCCACAGCTGCCCCGGGCCCAGACCGCTACCTGGCCAACTCCCCCGGCCATCACCGGCCATCACCGCCCGTCAACACCACAGCCACCGCCACTTGCGGCACCCCCCAGCCATCACCGCCGTGACCGCCACATCAGTGCCAGGTCTCGGCTATCACATCACATCAGTGCTGGCACCACCCGTCACCCCCGACCTGCGCCGAGACCCCCCATCACGCATCATGATCGCGCATCACTGCCGCTGACCTCCGCTCGCCATGCCCCGCTCCCACTCCCTCCTCACCGCCCCACCACCGCGTGTCTCTGCACTTCCAGTACAAGACCTCCGCGCCGCACGACATGTCTTAGCCTTGCCCTGTCCCGCGCAGCCCCCGGGTCTCATCCCAAGCCCTGGCGCCGCGACCCGCTGCTGGAACCCGGGCCTGACCCCCGGGCCATATGTACTACGTAGTATATAAGGCGCAGAGTAGTAAGTAGATACTCTAGTCTTGATATTACCGTAACCCCATCTTGTCTGTTGTGTTTCGTCTCTGTTTCATCTCTCGCGTGCTCCGGTTTCATTACTTTACTTGCTTCTTTTCTCATACTCGTCTCGTTTCGACTCTCTATCTTGTCTCCACTCGTCTCGTACTCTTAATCCATTCTTGTTGTCCTCTCTTCTCTTTTCCACTCTAAGCTCTCTTGACTCTTCATTCCCGGCTCTCTCCTCTTTGACTTAATCGTTCCCTTTCCCTGCTATCTTATCTCAACCTTTCCCCTTTTGGCTATTCGACTTCCCCGGCTCTGCTTCTATCCCCGGGACTCGCTAAGTCCCCACGTCTGCTTTTCTCTTGATCCCTGGGACTCGCTCGCTCACCGGCGCTCGCTCATCTCGCTCTCTCGCACCCCCGGGACTCGCGCCAACCCCTGGCACTCGTCCTTCACCCTCCCCGGCACTCGTCTCTCCCACCGGCACTCCTGGCACTCTTCCACGCACCTCCCCCCGCCCCGCTTCGGTCTCTTACGCCTCGCGCTCCTCCCGGTGCTCTGTGTTTGTACACGGTGAATAGCCATAAGGTGGATTCGCCCAGTAGACTGAGCCTCCGTGGTCAGCGGAACCTGACAGGACACTTATGGGCAAAAGCATTGCAATAAGATTGTATGCAAAGTGTCCAGCATTTCTTTGGGATGAGTTTTACCTAACAGCAACTCACTTACATGGAAACACCAAGACTTCAGCTGTAAATGACATTATACCAAACAAATTGTAATATGGAAAGAAACCAAACTATTCCTACATCCATGAGATAGGTTGCCAAGTCTTCATCCTCATTCTTGGAAAACACAATCCACAAATATATGAAAGAGCAATTGAATGCATGCTAATAGGCTATGATCCTAAAGCAAAGGCATACAGATGTTATGAAAAGGTAACAAAGTGAGTATACAGCACATACCACTCTAGATTTGTTGAACATCAAGATAACCATGCACCAGTCACCAGACCCATGCTATCTCCACTGGCTCCCAATCATGAAGAGATACTGATTGTTAATACTATAACTAGAGGGGCTATGAGTCAGCCCTACATAATCCCAGGCGATGATGAAGGAGATGTTACTCCCAGCACAAATAATGGAATAAAACCAATCCATCTCCACTGAACATCCTGGCAGATCCATTCCCTCAGGACCAGCCTGAAGACAAAAATTAACTTGCTGAGCCAAGACATGAGCTGCACAGCAGATCAACCTGAATCCCAGTACCTACAGCTAAAAGTGGACCTGACAACAGAGCCAAACCCCCACTTGAGCAGGCTGTGAAAGAATCAAGAGAATCAGCTAATTAAATTCATGAAGCAAGGGCCGACTGTTGGCGTGCCATTGAGGAACTACATCATCACAAAAATGAATGGGCACAGATACCTCAAACCAATGAGGACAAGGACAACAATCTTGATTGTGTATTAGCTGCTCTCAATGTAACCAAGAGCAACTTAGGGATTGAGGCTGCGAACATGGACCCAGAGGTACCTAAAACTTTGAAAAAGGCAAAGGAATCACTTGATGCAAACAGATGGAAGCTGGCATATGAGGATGAGTTAAAGTCACTGAGAGAAATGGGAGTATATCAACTAATCCCAAGAAATGAAGTACCTTCAGGACACAGGTTATATTGTGGTCAACCTGTATTTGCCCTCAAATGTAATGAAAAAGGTGATATAGTGTGATTCAAAGTTTGACACATCTTACAGGGCTTCAATCAAGTCTATGGAAAAGAATATACAAAGACTACCTCACCTACAGTGCATGCAGAATCATGGCAGATCCTGCTCCACCTTGCAGTGGCACAGAGTCAGGATGCTATGCAAGTTGATGTAAACTGCCTTCCTTTATGGAATTCTACTGGAGGAAACAACATAAATGGAGCAACTTTGGGGCTTTGAGGAGCTAAGGAAAACTATGTATGCAAACTGGAAAGGGGGCTATACAGGATGAAGCAAGCAAGGCAAATCTGGAAGCAAACTCTAAATGAGCAAATGGTGGGAAAGTGGTGCTTTACAAGACTAGCCTGTGAGTCATGTGTTTATCATAGGAAGTCTGACCATGGGATAGTCATTGCAGCTGTCCATGAGGATGACTATTTATTGATAGTGAGTTCCAAACATGCAGATGAACACTTCAGAGCTCTGTCAGGTTTTGCTGACTACAGGGACTCAGTCCACTGGGCAAATTCTTATGTGGTGCACACAATGCCTACAAATGAAGTGGTACTGTTGAGAGCGTGGGGCGTGTGAGACCAGGGGCAGGGCTGGAGTGAGAGCATGGATACTGGAGATGAGGAATGGGGTTGGAAGACAAGCACTAGGGTGAGTGCAACTCCTGGGGGTGTGAAGGGAGGGTGGAAGACAAGCACCATGGCAAGAGCAAGTCCCAGGGCTGATAATCAGATAGCCAGGGCAAGCAAAGGGACTTAGCAAGTCTCAGGATCACAGATTATGGGTGCGGAGATTTAACTGAGCCAAAAGGAGAAAGCAAGATGAGAGATGGAAGGGGAAATGGAACAAGTCAAAACTAAGGCAAGAGAAGAGAGAGAGAGAGAAAAGAGGTTGCAAGACTTAGTTTGAGAGATATGAGGTGAGTGGAGATGAGAGAAACAAGACACTACAAGACAAGTATGAATAAAAATGAAATAAGTCAAAAAATGGAGACCAGGACACATGAGACTAAGAAACGAGAACAAAACAGGAAACTAGAGACAAAAGTACAGCAATATCAAGATTAGAGTACTCAATGCTACTTTATGACTTATATACTGGATGGTAAGTAGGCCCTGGTGACAAGTTGCAGCACCAGGGCTCGAGATGAAGCCCAGCAATCATGCAAGAGGGCGGTGGTGGTCAATGCATGTAATGCAGTGCAAAGGAAGCTCCCAAAGGAAGGCCTTGCTTTGGGAGCACATAGGCATGGAATGGCAAGGAGGCGAGGAGGCAAGTGGAAATGGGGCATGGCATGCAGAGGTTGGACAAGCAGTGATGCATGGCCGTGATGCATGATGGCATCTCAGTGGTAACCAGGGAAGGCTTCAGCACAGGCTGGGAGAAGCGCTGGGGGTTGCTGGGGCTGGTGCTGATGTAGCAGCTGCAGCTGGGGGAAGCACCAGGGATAGCCAAGACCAGTGCTGATGTGGCAGCTGCAGGTAGTGATGGCTGAGGAGTGCCAGGGGTGGTGGTGGCTGGTGGTGGTGATGGGCAGTGATGGCCAGGGCTGCTGAGGTGGCTGGTTGGGTAGCGGTCTGGACCTGGAGCATCATGGAGGCTGGTTTGGGGAGGTTGGAGTCCCGGAGCCAGGGCTGAATACTGGTGGTTGGTAGTGGGTTGCAACAAGCTCAGCTTCAGGAGGTGTGGACTATTTTGGACCTGGGTATGCCATGATACATTGTGGGAATTGCTGGTGAATGAGATAGGGTGAACAAGACAGTATACCTCTCACAAGGACCAATCATAGACAGACTGGTCTCACAATTTGGTTAGAAGGATGCCAATCTGTTGTCCTTGCTGATGGATGTGAATGTCAGGTTCCGCTGACCATGGGGGCTCAGTCCACTGGGCGAATACCTTACGTAGTGATCACCATGTCCACAGACGCAGAGCACCAGTAGGGCACGAGGCGTAGGAGACCAAAGCAGGGCGGGGGCGGTAGGTAGGAGAGTGCCAGTAGCGCCAGTGAGTGGGTGAGTACTGGAGAGGGTGGAGGACGAGTGCCAGGGGTGGGCATGAGTCCTGGGAGTACAAGAGAATGGAACAAGCAAGCGCCGGTGAGCGAGCGAGTCTCAGGGTTCAAAGAGGTAACGGGCGTGGGGACTTAGCAAGTCCTGGGGATGGAAACAGAGTCGGGAAGTTAAGCGGCCAAAATGGGAAAGGGTCGAGATAAGATAAAGGGAGGTGGAACAGATTAGGCTGAGAAGAGGAGTTGGGAACAGAAGAGCCAGGAGAACTTGAGGTAGAAAGGGAGAGAAGAGCAAAATAGAATAGATTAGAGGACAAGGTGAGTAGAGACGAGGCAGGGAGACAATACGAGACGAGTACGATAAGAAAAAGAAGCAGGTAGGAATGAAGAGACCGGGACGCGCGAGAAAATGAGACAGAGACGAGAACACAACAAAACAATATGGGGCTACCGGTAATATCAAGACTAGAGTACTACTTACTACTCTACGACTTATATACTATGCAGTATGTAGACCCCGGGGCTTAGGCCTGGGTTCCAGTGGTGGGTTGCGGTGCCAGGGCTTGGGGTGAGACCCGGGGGCCATGTGGGGTGGGGTGAGGTTGAGACATGTCACGTGGCATGGAGGTCTCATACTGGAAATGCAGAGACATGCGGTGGTGGAGCGGTAAGGAGGGAGTGGGAGCAGGGCGTGGCGTGCGGAGGTCAGGTCAGCAGTGATGCATGATTGTGATGCATGATGGGGGTCTTGGCGTGGACCAGGGGTGACGGGTGGTGCCGGCGCTGATGTGGCAGCTATGGGCGGTGTGATAGCTGAGACCGGCGCTGATGTAGCGGTCACGGCGGTAATGGCCAGGGGATGCTGCAAGTGGCCATGGCTGTGGCAGTGATGGGTGGTGATGGCTGGGGATGCCGCAGGTGGCGGTGGCTGGTGGCAGTGACAGGTGGTGATGGGCGGTGATGGCCAGGGGCTGCCAAGGGAGTTGGCTGGGTAGTGATCCGGGCCCGGGGCAGTCGTGGGGGTTGTTTTGGGAGGGTTGGAGTCCCGGGGCTGGGGCTGAGTCCCAGGGGTCGGTAGCGGGTCGTGACAGTGAAGGACAGATTATTCCACACTAACACAGGAGGAATGAGATTCTATTGTGAGAATACCTTACCAAAAGCTAGTAGGGGGCTTGATTTGGCTGGCAATATTTGTTAGAAATTGAGCTTGATAACCTAAGATCAGACATGTAAGTCAATCCTCAGTCTCTTTATAATCGACTGAGGGTGACACCTGAATGAAGCTCTTCTTATATATGTGTACAATAGACAATGCTCTTTGGCCAAGGTGGCCAAACAAAGCATGTGTGATTGGTGTGAAGGGGTTGGGGTATGGCCAGTTATTTAGCATGTGTGGTGACCCTTACCAGTAATTCTAACAATATTGTCCAGGCCAGACATACAATATTCAGTACAACAACTCAGTCAGTACTTTGACTCCTACTTTGTCACACATTGGAACACAGCTGTTCATGCTCTTTGGTAGCTCAAAGACACAAGAGACCTACAACTGTGTCTGAGGAGTTTGTATGCCATCTTGCCTGTTGGATTTACAGACTTGGACTGGGCTAACTGCCTTGACACTTGGAGAAGTGTCAGGGGATATGCATGGTCTTTGAGGATTGGAATGGTATCTTAGGCTTCACAGAAACAGAAAACAGTAGCGGCATCTTCTTGTGAGGCAGAGTATATGGCAGCATTTGAAGTGGCACAAGAATGTGTATGGCTTTGGACTCTCCTTAGCACAATTGGCTATGCCACACAGGATGCACCTACTCTCATGGGCAACAATAATGCAGCAATAAATTTATCAGAGAACCCTTTGCTACACTCAGGTGCAAAACATATGGACATCAAATATCATTTCCTGCAAGAACTGGTCACAAATGGTATGCCAAGACAGTAGATTGCCTCAGATACAAGATCAACACATTCACTCTGACTAAGACAAAATCAATTGCATATGCAAATGGCAAGTTCCACAAGTGTATAATGATGTTCAACAAGTTGTGGGTCTGGTGAATTATATCAGCAAATGCCTGCTTGATATAACCGTGTATACTGGATCATTGATGTCTACTCAGAACAGGGCTCCATTCATATGGAGACCCATACACCAGTGTTGCTTCAAAACAATGAAACAGATCTGCTCAAAGATGCCAGTGATTAGGCCAATTGACCCCAGATGTTTGAATGAGCTCATCATGTGATGTATCAACACAAAGGACAATATAGCAGACTTATTTACAAAGCCTCTCCCTCTACCGTGATTCTCTTGGCTTTGAAAGATACTGGGACTAATCTGAGTGTTGAGCATGGACTGCACTCGACACATGTGCCACTAGCTGCCAATACAAACAATGCACTGGTGCCATCACAGTAGCCATCAAACTTTAATTTTTCCTTGCGATTTTCTTGTATACACACAAACACACCCTTAGCTGTCCTCACACTGTGTGTCAAGACTCTAAAAAGGAGGTAATAAGTAATCCAAAGTGACATTATAAGTGGCTGTCCCCACACTGCATGTTGAGACTCTAAGGTTCTAATACTCGTGTATTGTTCTATAGTTCATTGGGCCCCTGTTAGTGCAAGTGCAATAGAGATAAAATCAACACATACCTGACAGCTCAATGGAGACAACCAGCTCCACACATCACAAAAATGACTACACCGTCCTCGACCAATCCACCCATCTTTCCTGAAATCCACAATTTTGATGGATTGAACTTCAGACAATTTAAAAAGAGAATCCTTCTTGCAGCACAAGCCCACAGCGCTTGAGGGTACCTAGAAGGCACCATCAAAAGACCTGGCAGCCCTGACAACACCACAGCAGTCACCAAAAAGAGTTCAGCAGACAAAAAAGCCAAACAAAAACTACTTATCAGAGATACAACCCAAACCCAGGCCTTGGAATGGTCATCCAACACCCCATCAGTCAATGAATGAGACATCCATGATGCATGGGCACTCACATTAATCATCTACAATTGTAAGAAACCTGTGGGTCTTGGGATCAAGATGGATGGAAGTGCTGCAGAGGCATGAGAGACAATCTGCAATGCATACAGCACCATATCAGAGCTAGCAGCAATGGGAGTGAAGAACTTACTGCATTCTACAAGGCTCACCAAGGGCTTGGACTTCCTAATGCATATCCAGGATAGCAAACAAAATGGCAGGAGGCTGTGGAGAAGGGAGCAATAATCACCAACTCCACATTCAGGACAATGATAATGAACTCACTTCTGGAATCATGGAATGTGGTAGTGGCCAGTCTATACAGCACAAAGACATCTAACAACCCAGTCATGGGACTCGCAATCCATTGGGAGAGACTCAGGTTGCAAAGACAGTCAGGCACATCAGTAACTGCTCTCCAGACCACAATAAAATCTGCAAGGCCAAAACTTGTGTGTGCAAATACGAATTGTTGATGCACAGGACACAGCATTGAGAACTGCTACCGGAGAGGTGGGGGTAAAGAGGGGCAATTTCCCTTACACTTTAGAAACAGGAACACCACACTTGCCACACTCATCGCTCAACTAGCAGCTATGGCAGCCATTGTACAGATGCCAGCAGCAAAACTTGTGGACACAAACTCAGAAGCTGCCATGCTGCAGATCACATATGCTCTAGTAGTGCAATACACACCTCAAGCCATATACAATGAAAACTAAAACCTGGTAACAAGTAAATCAGCAACCAAAGTAAGTGTGTTACACATAAATAGCAACATCCCAACATTTGCTAACTCCAGTGCAAGCAACCACTGCTTTGTGCATTAAGAGGAATTCTCAGAGTACTTCTCACCCAGGAAGCCAAGAGAGGGAAAGGCAGTGATGCAAGATGGAGTATTTTGCATCATCAAACAGGGCACCAGGAAATAAATAGTCCAAACAGACAAAGGTACCTCCAAACTCATCTTTCACAATGTATTGCATACTCCCAACCTCTCCGCAAACCTTATATCAATCAGATGTTTTGACAAGGCTGGCTTCTCAGTCATTTTTGGCCAGGGAAAGGTGATCTTCCTAGATCCAAATAGAAGAGAAGGCCTTGTTGGATAGGGGTCTGGGGGTATGTATGTGCTCAGAACACATGATGGGAAAGCAGGGGAGATTGCACAAGCAATGGTGGCATCATCACTAGACATCCCTGTGGACCTAAATGGCTGGCATTGCCAATTTGCCCATGCAGGAGTAGATGGCATACGAGGTTTAGTCTGAAAGGGGCTGGTAGAGGGTCTGAGAGTAAAAGGTGTACTCAACATAAAGGATCTATATGAAAATTGCATTTATGGGAACACGCAGCATGACCATATGACAGAACTCACGCCTGAGAGAAGCATCCAAACAACTGCATACACATGGACCTCTGAGGACTGGCATCTACATTGTTGTTAGGGGGAGCATCATACCTAATGCTAGCTGTTGATGGACATACAACTTGTCTGAGTAGATACTTTCTATTCAGGAAGGACGTACCTACCACCCTGAGTGCTCTCAAGGCCTACCATGCAGAATCGGACTGCCAGACGGGCTGAAAACTTGTAATGATCTGCATGGATGCAGGACAAGAGTGGCTAAACAACCTGTAGCATGCATACTGCACCCAACATGGCATCAAATTCAATGTCATGACCCCATATGCACATGCTCAAAATGGACTCACTAAACAAAACATAAGGATGGTGATTGAAGGTGTACAATGTGTGCTAGCTGAAAGCGGCCTGCTCAAAGATCTGTGGGCAGAGGTGGCAGCAGCACAAATATACACAAGAAACCACTTATTGACTGCATGCCTTCTCAACAAGGTACCTGAGAAGTTGTGGACAGGAAGAAGACAAAGTGTTGCACACTTATGCCCCTTTGGATGTGTGGCATTCACTAAGGTTCCAGAGGAGCTAGTGAAGTCAAAGCTGGACCCACGGTTGGTGAAGTACGTATTTGTTAGATATTTAGACAATGGCTACAAACTGTTTGACCATGCCACAAGATCTATTGTCACATCTCGTGATGTTATCTTGATCAGGGCAAAGAGCATAGATCACTTACAATTATCAAGAAATCTGAGGATCTCCTTGTGGTGACACATCCCATGCCAAACATACAAACACCTGGCCTACTTATACCATATCAATTGATAGCCCCTCGCATCCATGCAACTGACCCCTCTTTACATGACTCCCCCCTTGAGAACATAGCCACAGACCAAGAAACAGACGACCTGAAATTAGTGCCAACAATACCTCCAATCAAGCACAACTTACCTCCGACTTATCAACTACAACCATGGAAAATTCCCTGACACCCCCTCTACGCTGATCTGAATGCATCCACAAGAACACACTAAAACTAAAGGTTCTGCTGGCTCAGGACTCATATGCATTTCTGGCCCACATGTGTAAGCCCAGAGACCCAATGGATGATACCATAGTGCCAAAAACATACAAAGAGGCAATGCAATGACTAGACCTCTGGATTCCTGCAATGGAGGAAGAGCTGAGGGTAATGAAAGACCAAGGCATTTTCTGCCTGATCAATAGAGCAGAAATACCAGAGGGGAAGAAAGTGATTGGATGCTGGTGGGTATATGCTAACAAATACAATGCAAATGGTAAGTAACATCATATGATGCAAAGCTCAATTGGTTGCAAAGAGGTATTCTCAGGTTGTGGGGGAGGACTGTGATGAGACATATGTGGTGGTGGTACATCTAGAGTCACTCAGAATGTTGTTTGCTATTGCAGTACAGCTTGGGTGGGAGATATGGCAGGTCAACTTTGTATTGGCCTACCTCAACAGTGTGCCTGAGGTCAAGGTATACATGGATGTCCCACCAGGTTTCCAAGGAGGGGAGGGGAAGAGGATCAAACTCTTGAAAACCTTATATGGACTTATGCAAGGTGGAGAAGATGGGTTCTGGACCCTTGACAGCACATATTAAACCCTTGAGATACTATACCTTATGAGCAGACACATGCATATGCACGAGGAAAAATTTGGATACCTACACAGTCACCAACACCTTCACTGATGATGTATTCAGAATATCTGCCATGAGGAAGGAAGCCAAGGATGCCAAGTGTGAACTTTCCGAAGTCTATGACATATCAGACCTTGGAGCCCCCACATATATTATTGGGGTAGCCATCAAATGTGACCAACGTACAGGATTAATATCTCTGTCACAATGTGCATACCTCAAACAAGTACTGGAACTGTTTAAAATGACAGACTGTAACATGTACGTGACACCCCTCCCACCTGGCATTCAGCTAACCACAGCCATGTCCCCCCAAAACAAGACTGATTGGCATTTCATGGCCAACTAACTCTACCACAAACTACTGGGGTTGCTCATGTGGGCCCAGGTAGCAATACACCCAGATCTCTCATATGCAGTCAGACTCCTTGCCCATTTCCAGACAAATCCTGGACCAGTGCACTGGAATGCTCTGACACATATCTTGGCAGATGTTAAGGGACATTAAGGGCACACTTAACTACCGCATTACCTACACCAAGGATTGGGAGGGCTCTATCAGACTGGTAGGGTACATGGATGCTGATTTTGGTGGCGACATAGACACCCATAGATCAACCAATGAATAAGTATTCAAGATGGCAGGCAGGCCAGTATTGTGGAGTTCTAAATGCCAACCAACAGTTTCACTTAGCACAACTACAGCAGAGTATATTGGTATGATGCGCACTATCCAACAGTCAGTCTAGATGTATAACTTTCTGGTGGAGGCCGACCTGCCTCAACAACAGCCTTTCTCCCTCCACACATCAACAACCAATCATCAATTGCACTTGCAGAATTGACAAAGGGGCACTCCTGTGCAAAACACATTGACATTAAACACCATTACATCCACAAACAAATTCCAGATGGCAACGTGAGGGTCATACACATTCCATCTACCAAAAACATCGCAGACTTGTTCACAAAACTTCTTCCATGAGTAACCCACGAGTACTTGGTGGACCGTCTTGGGCTTTGTGTGTAGGTGACAAGCTAGTCAGGGGGAGTGTTGAGATAGGACTGTGCTCGACACATGTGCCACTAGCTGCCAATACAAACAGTGCATTTGTGCCATCACAGTAGCCATCAAACTTTAATTTTTCCTTGCAATTTTCTTGTATACACACAAACATACCCTTAGCTGTCCTCACACTGTGTGTTGAGACTCTAAGGGTATTGTCACAACCCGCTACCGACCTCCAGGACTCAGCCCCGGCCCCGAGACTCCAACCCTCCCAAAACCACCCCCATGACCACCCTGGGCCCGGACCGCTACCCGGCCAACTCCCCTGGCCATCACCGGCCATCACCGCCTGTCAACGCCACCAGCCACCGCCACCTGCAGCATCCCCAGCCATCACCGCCCATTGCTGCCCATCACCACCACAGCCACCACCACTCGTGGCACCCCCCAGCCATCACCGCTGTGACCGCCACATCAGCGCCGGGTTGTTCTTATGTCTGTTCTGATACGTCTGGATTTCTAACACTCAACACCAGAGTCAGTGCTCTATTTTCCTGTCACTTCCTGGCCTTTATCACAAAGTACCAGTGCATCAATGCCCGCAGACTGGCCCCCTTTATCTTTCACCCATGCTCTGCATTGTTTCCCCATGCAAGGGAGCAGCAGAGGACTGAGAAATTGTAATGGGATGCAAATTTCCTCACTCAAACTTGGCATTTGTGTTGTTCACCAGACCCCATCCGCATCATCTCCTTTCAAAGCAGACAGCTGTTTACCCCATCATGGCCACTGCTGAGGCTGGAACATGTTTCCCTTGGAAAAAGTGACAAAGAAAGCTGTCATGCTACTTCCATGTCATTTTTTGATGGGAAATACATAAGCAACTTCTTGTAGTAAAAGTAAGGAAATTATATACATTCATCCAAACCATTTCCTGCAACAAAATGATATCTCTTTATGACTCTCTAGCCATCAGAAACAGCATGGAAATTTTTCTAATATTTCATTAGATATTTCTTTAGAAAAGATAAACTAATTTACTTTCAAAGTATGTATCAACGGACAGAACCTTTTTCTTTCTATGTTTTTTCTTAGATAATTTTATCCTTTTTCTTCCATAAATGAGAATTGAAACTTGTAACATGACTGTTAAAACCAAACTATTACATCTCTATTATCTCCCATTGGCTGCACTCTGAGACCCATCACCTCATTTCATTCAAGCACTTCTTCTTCAAGAAAAAGGATAAAATTATTGAAGAAAAAACCTAGAAAGAAAAAGGTTCTGTCTTTTGATGCATACTTTGAAAGTAAATTTAGTTTATTTT
>JAGGAQ010000348.1:0-20625 GCA_017657225.1 Termitomyces sp. T69sscA | reverse complement strand
AGGGTAATCAATGATACAATGGTACTAATCACCTAGCAGAGGGAAATCCAAAGAGAACAAGTCTAAGGATTCCCTGCTGCTTGGTGCGGTGCATCAGCGGGCAGCGGAGGCATGGGAACAACTGTACAGGTGACTGGAGCTAACCTTAACTTTGGATAATGTTTGAACAGGAGGGATGCGAAGTTCCGGGGATTTCCTAAAAAGGAAATGACCTCCGGAGATCTCCGGTCTCTGGAGGTCTAGAACGGGAGGTCTAGGGCAAGTCCTGGGGGTCTAGGGCAAGTCCCAGGGGTCCTGGGGAGTGGCATAGGATGTGCCCAAGAATGGAAATCGAATGGAAGTCCCCTGACAATACAGCACCTCCAGCCATCAGAACTACATGGTGTCATGTTGATCACTATGTGTTGAGGTCTCTTGCATAGTCTGCATCAATGTATCCTATTAGCTTCACAATTCCATCTGTTCAGAAGTAGTTAGCTCATAATCCAAAATCCCCTTCATATACTTGAGCACATGGACTAGAGCCTTTCAGTGCATGAGACTGGAGTTGGACTGGAAGTGTGCAAGTAGTTCTATTTCAAAGGAAATGTCAGGATGCATTGCTACTTGTACCCACATTAGTGATTCTAAGAGCTCTCTCTATAGTTTGTTGGACATGTATTGATGGTCAATCTCTGACTACAGTGTGCCCTCAGTGATTTGGATGCCAGTAGGTGAGGGTGTGTGGTGCACATTTCACTCTGCCATTTCAAAATGCTCAAGTACTCTTTGAAATATGCTCATTATCTACAGGCCCCCTTAGAGCTCCTTCCTTTGCCTTCTACCACTTTTAAAGCATCTTCACCATCAGTGGAGCTAACTCTAGCCCATTGCTTTGGGACCTCCTCTACTCCACATGCCAAAATTCCTCATCTGGCACTCTCAGATGCCTATGATGATGACTGCACAGTAAGCAAGCAATTCCTTCAGTCATGTATCACATGTATTCAGTTTATCAGTTTATCAGTGAGGCATTTGTTTTTAACATTCTGAACATCACCAGGGTCCTATTCTGTATAAAAACTGGCCATGCTTCAACATATGCACTCCAGGTTTTCTGTCATGCTAGTGGTGTGAATAGCTTTGCTAACTAAGATGAGTTTGAGAAGAATTTCCAAGTTGAGTCTTCCCTCTGAATTCAACTAAGACTACTGCTCTCTCTCTCCACAACCATAACCAATAGGGTTGCTTGACAAGTACATTGACTCTTTCTGTGCACTAGTCAAGCAGGCAGGCTATACAGATGGCTTACAGCTATGCTTCACCTTCTGAGAAGGTCTCCAGCCCACTCTCATGGACAGGATTGACAGTCTGGTGGTGGAACCAGTAGTGAAAGTTGCTCAGGATCAGTGGCAGCTTGTGGAGCTAAAACAAGAGCTTTGTTGTTTGCAGGTTTTCAGTGTCACTCCTTGGCCTTTAAAAGAAGGGCTTCTAAGGAGTGACATTGTTGCTTTGAGGAGGTTGTGCAGATGATGAGCATAAAGGGAGTGCCAGTAGCAGGATGAAAGGATGTGTAGGTGATGTGCAATGTAATGGCATGATGTGCAGGCAGTGATGGAATAGTGCAAGTGATGATGAAATGATGTATGAAATAATATGAAGGAATGATGCATGGCATGATGGAGTGGTGCATGGTGTGATGGTGTGATGTGTGGGCTATGATGTGTGATGAGGGATTAATGATGGTCATGAGAAGCATTGAGTGCTATCTGGGAGAAGCCCTAGTGATGGCCAGGGGCTGAAGATGTAATTGTGGTAGTTACAGAGTGACATGATGGGTCATGTCAGGTGGGCCAAAGACACATTTGCTTCAACAGAAGGTCTTTCCTTCCTTGCTGACTTCTTCCATCCTGTTCACTCTGTTAGAATTGACAACCTGATTCTTCACTTATACAGTGATGCAAATTTGAAAGTTTCATTCAATACAGTGGCTAAAAAAACTGTCCCAATGTTTTATACTTTTTGAAAGATGACATTGGCATGAAGGATTGGAAGTATTTAAAATTCTGGTTAAATCATGTAAAATACTATGGCATCATAGCTACAGATTCCATTTCAGTGTTTGTGATTTCAAACAAAACTGATGGAGTAATGGCCATATTAAAATATTCACTCATTGGGACAGTTTTTTGAGCATCTTCAACTTTGCAGGTTTATCCCTATTTTAGTCAGGAATAAAGAGTAAGTTGCATGTGGGAATATCAACAGAGTCATGTGACCATGCTTGGTTATATTTGGGAGTGGTTCAAGTTGGTTGAACCACATCTTGACCTTCAACCACCATCATGAAAGCTACTTCTCCTGCACAATGCTCTACTGTTGCTTCTCTCCTTGCTCAAGGGTATTCTCTGCATCAGATTGAGGCTAAAACCGGTCTAGGGAAGTCTACTATTGGGAGGATTGGTAGAGAGTTGGAGGTGGACAAAGAAAACCATCCTGGAGACCATCCAGCTAAGCTTACTCCATGTGATAAACAGGCTATAAGCTAGACATTGGCAACTATGACTTGAATGGGCTCAAGAGCATCAGAACTGGACTATGGAGGACTGGAAAAAAGTGTTGTGAATGTCCCAACCTGCCACCTACCTCTGGTATATGGTCCCAGTCCTAAGACTTTCACCTCCCCAAACCAGCTCTACAATGTTCTGCACCCAGACCACTACATGACCAACTCTCTCAGCAACCACCACCACCACTGCTGGCAGCTCTCAGCCATCACCAGCCACCATCAATACTAGCCACCACCACCCTTGGCACTCCCTTGGCCATCACTGCCTGCAGATGCCACATTAGCACTGGCCTTGGCAGTCTCCAACACTTCTCTGGCCCCTGCTAAGTGCTCATCATGCATCACAACCACACATCACCCCTAGTCTGACCTCTGCGCACCATGCCACTCAACTTCTAGCCTTCTCACCATTCTATACCTCCTGTTCACCCATGCTCTCAAAGCAATACCCTTCCTTTGGAAGCTTCCTTTGCACTGCACAACTCACACTGGCACCCACTATGGTCTTGCATAATCCTCAAGCTTCATTGGGAACCCCAGTGCTGCAACTCATCACTTTGGCCCAGACCTGTGCCCCTGGGCCTACCTACCTACTATTGTATATAAGTTGTAGTGTAGCCTCTGGTACAGTAGTCTCGATATTGCCATACGCCATCTTGTATTTCTATCTTATCTTGTTTCATGCCTTGTGTCCTGCTTTTTCTAGCTTTGACTCTGCTTTATTTGTCTTGACTCATATCATTTCTTACTTGCCTTGTATTGTCATGTTACTCTTGTCTCTACTTGTCTCATAATTCCACCTCATATCTATTCTCTGTTTCTCCCTCCTTCTCTTCAGCCTCAAGTCTCTAAGTTCTCCCCTGTCTCCTTCTCCTCTTTAGTTTCATGTCAATTCTATCCTTCCTTCTATCTCATGTCTTGACTCATTCCTTTTTTGGCTCAGCTAGATTCCTGCATCTCTATCTCTTATTCTGGAACTTGCTAAGTCCCCATTACTTGCCCCAGTATCATTGATTCCCCGCTCAGGACTTTGTCAGGGGACCTCCCTTTTACATCTTTTTTTCCTCAGCCATGCTTTACTCCCACTCAATTCCTTTGCCTTTCTTTCTAACTCATCAAGTATCTCATTGGTTGGACCATGGGAATCTATTTCCTTATTGGACATTTCTCTTTGGCTGTATGGACTCACAGCCACTACTATGCCTCCCCTATAGTTCAGAGTCCTCCTTGAGTTAGACAAAACAAAGTTCTACCACAACTAGCCATGTTGAGCACTCCAAATGTGTTATAGAAGTAAATATATAGTACTCAATGTGTTTCTGACTTGGTCTGGGGTGAGACAAGGTCTTGTTGTTGAGTCTCTTGGTGGAGGATGGTAAGGTCAGTTGTCATGCCTGCCAATTCAGTGGCAAGGCGGAGTCTGAAATTCATGCGCAGGGAGTCTTTGTCCAATATATATTGTTTCAGCAGAGTATGAAACCAGCATCTTACTAAGGTGTGACATATTTGTGACATCCAACTAAGAGGGAACTCCAAACTACAGGAGAGTCATAGTACTGGCAAAATTGTTGGCATATGATTTGTGGTCATGTGGCATGTGCATGACCTCTGCATGTGCTTGGATCATGTGATCATAGCTGTGACATGGCCATGACATGAGCATGACATGTGACCAATCATGTGACCCACTGTCAACTATTTTCTGTTGTCTGGCAGAGTGACTCCTTAAACTTGTTCTCTTTGGATTTCCCTCTGCCAAGTTAGTACTTCACTAGCTATTTGTGACATACCTTTGATATACTTTAGATTTCCCTTTGCCAGCTGTGTGACTGAGCTACAGCCTCCAGAGGTCACCTTTACAGACTTGCTCTTAGCCCTAGTGCTCATCTTTCACCTGTCACGACCCGCTACTGACTGGCCCTGAGACTCCAACCCTCCCCAAAACAACCTCCACGACCGTCCTTGGCCTGGACCACTACCTGGCCAACCCCCTCAGCAGCTCCTGGCCATCACCGCCTGTCACTGCCACCAGCCACCGCCACTCATGGCATCCCCCTCAGCCATCACTGCTGTGACCGCCACATTAGCGCTGGTCTTGGCTATCACACCACCCATAGCCGCCACATCAGCGCTGGTACCGGCAACACCCATCACCCCTGGCCTGCACCAAGACCCCCATCACACATCACAATCACACATCACTGCTGACCTGACCTCCACATGCCACGCCCTGCTCCTGTTCCCCTCCTCACCACCCTGCCACCGCATGTCTCTGCATTCCCAGTGCAAAACCTCTGCACCGCACAACATGTCTCAACCTCCACCCCACCCTGCACAGCCTCCAGGTCTCACCCCAAGCCCCAGTGCCACGACCTGCCACTAGAACCCAGGCCTGAGCCCTGGGGCCTACCTACTGTGTAGTATATAAGTCATAGAGTAGTAAGTAGTACTCTAGTCTTGATATTACCATAACTTCTGTATTGTTTCATTGTGTTTTGTCTCTGTCTTGTCTTCTCGTGCGTTCCGGTCTCATTATTTCCACTTTGCTTCATTTCTTATCGTACTCACCTCGTATTGTCTCCTTGCGTCGTCTCTACTCATCTCTTACTCTAATTCCACTCTGCTTTGCTTCTCCTCTCTCTCTCAACTCTAAGTTCTCTTGTCTCTTCTGTCTCCGGTTCTCCATCTTGACTTGTTCTGTTCCCTTTCCCCTTATCTTATCTCCACCCTTTCCCCTTTCGGCTCACTTAATCCCCACGTCTCTGTTTCCATCCCTGGGACTCGCTAAGTCCCTGTGTCCGTCATCTCCTTAAACCCTGGGACTCGCACCTACCCCCCAGCACTCGTCCTCCACCCCACTGGCATTTGCTCACTCATCCAGCGCTACCGGCACTCCCCCAGCACACCTCTCCTGCCCTGCTTCGGCCTCCTACGCCTCACGCCCTACCGGTGCTCTGTGTCCGTGGACATGGTGATCACCACATAAGGTATTTGCCCAGCGGACTGAGCCTCCGTGGTCAGCGGAACCTGACATCACCCCTCTCTTCACATTTCTGGTATCTGCCCTTACACTCTTGCTCCAGACATAACCAGCACTGCTTGCCCATTGTCTATTTACACCCCCAATCCTCTTTGGTCTCACATGCTCCATGCTCATTAACAGTACTTGCTATGCATGGAAATCTCCTGACAATTGGGAATGATAATCAACAATACAATGGAAACTAATTTCCTAGCAGAGAATCCAGAGAGAACAAGTCTTAGAATTCCAACTGCTTAGTGCAGTGCATCAGTGGGCAGCAGAGGCATGGAAACAACTGTATAGATGATCAGAGCTAATCTTAACCTTGGATAATGCTTGAACAGGAAGTGCAGGAAGTTTTGGAGATTTCTAAATGACCTCCAGAAATCTCCAAAGATCTCTGGAGGTCTAGAGCGAGCCCCAGAGGTCCTGAGAAGTGGCACAAGAGGTGGGCTGATGTGTAGAGGAGTGAATTGAGAAGAAGTCAGTTTAGACCAAAAATGGAAGTCCCTTGACATCACCCCCCTCTAGTGTGCAGCATGTCAATGTGCAGGGTAGAAAAAGTTCTGGACTGCTTGGTCCACTGGTGAAATAGAATAGATTTCTTAGATGGCCCAGGACATGACTGGATGTCTCCAGTGGAATTCTCTGACATGCCCCAGCACATGCACATTCTTCTGTGGTTCCCAGGAGATATCTTCTATCCCATAAACTTTCCACTTCACCTTGTACTGTAGTTGTTGTTAGAATAAATTACTATCCAAGATCTCCTTCACCTCATACTCCTTGTTGTTGTTGACCACCACCAGGAATGGAGGGGAACTAGGTGTTGCTCCAGAATAGGATCCTCTAAGGCCAGTGTTAGCTTGACCACATTGAATACTGGATGCAGCTGGCACATTCCTGCCAGGAGTCTGAGTTGATAGGCTAGCGAGCCTACTTGTTGTTCCATGGTGAAGGGTCCTAGCTGATGGTGTGAAAATTCTTTGATAGGTGGGTAGTGATGACGTCTGAGGCATCCAGGTAGACTTGGTCTTCAGGCTGGTACTTGGGTGCTGGAGTTCTTCTGTGGTTGTAGTATTGTGCCATGTCATCCTTTGCCTTTGCCAGAGCAGCCTTGGCTTCCTTCTGCTCCATCTTCATCCAGTCCACAGACTCATTCATGGCTTCATTCTCAGATTGCCAGGTCCAGGGCTCAAAGCCCATGCATCAAAGAAGAGTGACAACTGAGTAGCAGCATGAACATGGTTGTTGTACTGGAACTCTGCCTCTGGAAGTAGCTCGTCCCAGTGATCCTAATGCTCATTGCAAAAGAGGCAGAGTTACTGCTTGAGCTCCTGATTCACACGTTCAGTCTGGCTGTCTGACTGCAGATAGTAGGCAGTGGAGGTGTAAAGCTTCACATTGAGCAGTCAATAGAGCTCTCTAGTGAAATCTGCTACAAACTGTGGCCCCTGGTTAGACACATAGGCATTAGAGAGGCCATGGAGCTTCCAGACATTCTTCTAGTACAGGTTGGCAGCACTCATGGCAGAGCAAGTGGTGTAGATGAGAATGAAGTGTGCTTGCTTGTCACAGAGGTCCACCACTACCATGATTGCATCATAACCATGAGCATTGGGGAGCTCTACAATGAAGTTGACCAAGGCTATACTCCATTGTTCCATGGAAACTGGGAGCAAATGGAGTACATGTGCTGGTGTAGAATCCAATGTACCAAGACATCTGAAGCAACCAATAGTTCCAGTATACTAGCTCCAACATCTTCCATCAGCCAGAGTGTCCAGCAATGCAGGAATAATGGTGCTGCTCAACAATCCTCCAGCAAAGCTCCAGGATGTTGGTGTAAAGGCAACCTCTGGTAGTTGTGGTGCAGTCACACAACTAGCAGAGGGGAATCCAAAGTTATTTTAGGAATGATAATCAATGATACAATGGTAACTAATTACCTAGCAAAGAGGAATCCAAAGAGAACAAGTCTAAGGATCTCCACTGCTTAGTGCAGTGCATCAGCAGGCAGTGGAGGCATGAAAACAACTGTACAGGTGACCAGAGCTAACCTTAATTTTGGATAATGCTTGAAAGAGAAGTGCAGGAAGTTTTGGAGGTTTCTCAAAAAGGACCTTCAGAGATCTTTGGAGATCTCTGTAGGTCGAGATCAAGCCCCAGGGGTCCCAGGGAGTGGTGCAAGAGGTGGGCTGGAGGGTAGGGAAGTGCCCCAAGGGAAAGTCAGTGCAGACCAAAAATGGAAGTTCTCTGTTAATTGGGCATGTAGATGTGGTCCCAGAAGGTCAGAAGTCCATCCTGGAGGGCCTATTCATCTGCATGGACAGACTTGGCCTCAGTGGTATATCCTGACTTCAGAGCCATGGCCCAACTTCCACTCCCTGGGTGGCCAAGCCTTCCATGGCCCAGATTGCAAGCAACTCTGGCTAGAGAAGCACAATGTTGCTGTTGTCATCTCCTCCAGTACCATGGTCTGCTCTCCAAGACAGCATCAAGTTTCCCCATACTTTGGCCTGGCTTGTAATGCAGCAAAAAGTCAAAGTTGGCTAAATAAAGAGACCACCAGGCCTGTTTAAAGCTGAGCTTCTTGGCTGTTCTGAAGTACTCCAGGTTCTTGTGATCTGTCCAGACCTCAAACTCATGCTGTGCACCTTCCAGGAAGTGCCCCCATTCTTCAAAGGCTTAGATGATGGCCAGCATTTTCTTGTCATGGATCTTGTAGTTGCACTCTACCACATTCAAGCTTTTGGAATAGAAGGCCGCTGGATACCACTTCCCATCATCCCAGAACTGTGGTGACAGAACAGCTCTGGTGGCAAGGTTGGAGTCATCAGCTTCTACATGGAAGAGGGAGTTGTCATCCAAGAGAAGGAGGACAGGCCCAGAGGTAACTGCATGCTTGAGAGCATCAAAGGCAATCTGCTCCAGAAATCCCCAGCTCCAGACAGTGTTCTTTGTGGCTTTGCGGTGAGGTCAAATAGAAGGCAGGCATGATGGGAAAAGTCCTGAATTAACCTCTGGTAGAAGTTGGTGAAGCCTAGGAAGGCTTGCACCTCCTTCTTGTTCTTGGGCTCCAGCCACTCCACCACACCTGCCACCTTCACTGGGTCTATCTCAGCAGCTCCATGCAAGATGATCAGCCTAAGATACTCAATCCAGCTCTGCTCAAACTTGCACTTCTCCAACTTGAAGTAGAACTGATGCTGGCAGAGGCATTTCAAGACAATGCATGTGATCCAGTGGTGCTCTTCAAGCATTTTGGTGTAGATGAGGATGTTGTCAAGGTATACACACACACTATGCCTTCGACAATGAGGTCTCAGACGATGTTATTCATCATTGTCCAGAAAGTGGCAGGGCTATTGATGAGTCCAAAGAACATAACAAGAGGTTTGAACAGTCCCTGGTTGGTCTGGAAAGCAGCCTTCCACTTGTCTGCCCTCATGATGCTAAGACTCAGGCCAAAGGCCTAAGACGTAGCTCATCTATATCATAATGAAATGATGAATGGGAACTTTTTCCAATTGGTCAACAAAATAGCTAACAAGTAGGGTTGAAAAAAGTTGTTCCATTCACAATCAGCTGAGTTTAATATTTTGAGCAGAGTTTGATTCACTTGAGGCAAACTTTGACCAAGTCCACACATGATTTAGTGGACATGGTTTTTTGTGCCTTGCATGCATGTTCAGGGCACAATACATACAAACAAGGCCTGAATTGAAAGTTATGGAATGGACTTCACACAACAAAGTAATTAATAATTAACCCTGACAACTCATTGACTAGTGTTGATAACCATTCAATCTAGCTTGAATTGGTGAACCTTTTGAACACTTTAGATTGTTGACATACTGTAAGTGACTTTCAATGTCTTTTAAGCTGTTAAATTCAATGATTCAGGCAAGATCAACCACCCACTACTCTTGAAAGTCAGAAGCAGCAAGCTAGGAGTCAAAGTAGACTTTAAAAACTACAAATGACTGATCCAAATAACTGTTGAAATAGAATTAATAGATGAGTGGCTGTAAATGTTTAATCTGAGGGTATGACCTCTGGGGATATGACACTTGGAGGAAATATAGGCTCTGGGGATATAGTATTTGAGAGAAATATGGGTTCTGAAGAAAAGACACTTAGAAGCAATATGGGCTTTGGGGATATGAGATGTAGAAGCATTAACCAAACTTTGGCTACCTCTCAGAGAGGCTTATTAGGCAGCCTGTAGCTGCTGATGACCCATTTTGTTATTTCTGAAACTAATTTGCCTGAGGGATGAGATGCACTTTTACAAAATCTTATGTCTAGAAAAGTGCGCCCTCCACCACCTCCTGTACATAGAAGGAGAGCCAATCAGTCTGCTGCTCAACCTATGCCTGCCACTGTGGTCACTCCTGTTTTTTCTACCAATGCTGCTCAACCTATGCTTGCTCCTGTAGCTCACAATCCAATTGGGAATCTTGAAAAGCTCATGGTCAATCCTGGAGCAATTCCTGAAACTCATTTACCTGAAAGATGGAATGCTCCTTTACTAGTCTTGATATTGCCCATATTTATGTTTTGTGTTTCGTCTCATTTCTCTTGTGTCTCATGTTCTGGTCTCCTATTTTCAACTCTATCTCATTTTTATCTTGTTTTGTACTCATTTCATATTGTCCTGTGTTTCTTGTCTTTATTTGTCTTGTACTTCACTCAATCTATTCTCTGCTTCTCTCTCTCTCCACCTCAAGTCTTTAAGTTTGTCATGACCTGCCACTGACCTCCAGCACTCAGCCCTGGCCCCAAGACTCCAACCTCCTCAAACCAGCCTTCATGATCATTCTAGGCCCAGACCGCTACCCAACCAGCCACCTTGGCAGCCCTCAACCATCACTGCCCATCACCGCCATCAGCCACTGCCACCCCCAGCACCTCTAGCCATCACTGGCCCATGCTGAAGTGTCTCCTGGCTATCATTGAGACACCCATCATGCATCATGACTACACATCACTGCTGGTCTAACCTCTGTACACCACGCCCCACTCCCACTTGCCTCCTTGCCTTGCCACCATTTCATGCCTCCATGCTCCCAAAGCAAGAAGGCCTTCCTTTGAGGAGCTTCTTTTATGCCACACAACATGCACCAGCTGCCACCACCACCTTGCACAATCTCTGGGCTTCATTTCAAGCCTCAGTGCCATGACTCATCACCAGGGCCTGAGCTTGTGCCCCAGGGCCTACATACCCTCCAGTATATAAGTTGTAGAGTAGCCCCTAGTACTCTAGTCTTGATATTACCTTACTTTTGCCTCTAGTTTTGTGTTTTGTCTCTGTTTCTTAGTCTTACATGCCCTGGTTTCCATTCTTCAACTTATCTCATTTTTTCTCATACTTGTCTTGTATTGTCTTGCTTCTCTTGTCTCTACTCATCTCATACTCTCAATCTACTCTGCTTTCTCTCTCTATCTCTGCCTCAAGTTCTAAGTCTCTCCTCTCTTCTCTCCTCTCTTGCTTTAGTCTCAACTCATTCCATTTCTCCTTCCATCTCTTATCTCAACTCTTTCCCCCTTTTGGCTTGCTTAGATTTCCACACCCCTCACCTTTGATCCTGGAACTCGCTAAGTCTGCTCACTCACTCAGGCTATCTGTTTCATAATCCTGGAACTCACCTGCCCACTGGCACTTGTCTTCCCCTCTATCCTCACCTCTCCGGAACTCACACTCATCCTGGCACTTGTCTTCCAAACCCCCACCTCATCCCCAGCTTGCTTCGGCATGACTGGTGATCACCCGCTCAACCATCACTTGCATCTCTAGCCCTGCCCTGGTCTCACATGCCCCATGCTCTTGACAGTACCAATGCATTTGTGGACATTGTACACACCACGTAAGGATTTGCTCAGTGGACTGAGCCCTGTGGTCAGTGGAACCTCAAATAAGATAAAGACTCTGCCTTACCCCCACATTCACTATGGCCACTTACATGCACACCTACCAGTCCACCAGCTATCAGACTGATGCTTACAGAAGACCTGTGCCTGAAAACCACTATGCCATGAGTACCCCCCAGCCTCTGTATCTTGCTCCCCCAATTTAGCACTACCCCACACTTGTTACTAGATATTAGGTCTGGATCAAAACCAGGTACCCTATGGCCCTTCCATCAGCCAAGGTATTCCTCAAGATTGGTGATGTAACTCCTTGCAAGCAATAGCAGGAACCCATCAACAGGTCCTGCCCAGAGGCATGCCAGAGACACCACCTGGGACCTGGGCACCCTTGGCCTCAGTGCACGCTAGCACTGCCTTCTTCACTCCAGGCCAATACTATGCCCAACCTGCCCCTGCCTTGCTCCTGCCTCCCCAGGAATACCCTGAAACTTACTACCTCTCTCAGCCACAACTCTTTGCAGCGCCACCTATCCACACACCTCTCTCTCTCTTTAGCTGCCAACAAGTTGAAGTCTACAGCCAACAGCATGACAAGGTCCTCTGCTCTCTTTGCATATCCCCAGCAGAGTTTGCAAAATGCACTCACACCCTTCTCATCAGCTTAGAATACCATGACCTCTCTGGGACCCTGGAGCCAAACTCCACAAGCTCTACCAATATGGAGCCATCCCTGAAAGCGCCCAGAACACACTACAGGTGGATTCCAACCTCTGAGACAAACTGCATGCTCTGGTGGACAAGATCCATACAAGCCCCAATTCTTGGTGCTTTGAGGACCTCATGGACTCCACATGCTTATTCTATGTGCAGCATGAGGAACCAATCAAGCTCTAGGACCCTGTCCCTGCCCTGGTACCCTGCCAGCAGGAGGAGCTCAATGCGGCATCAAACATTTTAAAGGCCCTTAACCCCATCAAAGGACTTTTTGACCAGCCTGCTGCCTGCACCATTGGCCTCTTAGCATGGCTCCATGGAAACTCCCTCCCCAGCACCTTCTGCACCTGAGAACAGTCTGCTGAAGACAACCCCTACCCTGATGCTCCTCTCCACCCCCCACCTGCCGACATCAACAATACCTCCACCCACACTCTTTCTTACATCAACAAACTCGAAGCCCCCAGTGGCGGGTCAGCGCTTTCTGGCAAAGCCCCTGCCCCAGAATTTCACCGCAATTGTCCCTCCCATTTTGACTTGCACCATCCTCACAGTAACGCATCCCCTTCCTGCGACCCCCATAACAACCCTCCACCTCTTCAACAACCTGTAGGCTTCAGCACACCTTGACCACTCCTCCCCCAAGGACCACCGCAACCTCCTGCTCTCCCAGGACCCCTGCCTAGCTATTCTTTTGACGCCAACATGGGACCACCACCCCCCAGAGGACCACCACCTCCCTATTGGGCTCAGAAACTGCTTCTGAGGAAAATCAGTGGACCACCTCCAGGGCAGCAGACCTCTCAACAGCAGACTTTCCAGCGGCTAGGGCCCCACAATGGATGCCTTTACCCCACAGTGCAGCAGAGGAAACAATTACTACTATCACTACAATGCAGCACCTCTGCCCTGCAACCCCAACCCCCAGAACAACATCCACAATGTGCTGACATGCAAAGGCAAGCTTGACAACCAAAAGCCTGAACCCTTCCGTGGCCATGACCCCCACAAATGGAGAGTCTTCCTCACCCAGTGTCTTACAATGTTCTAAGCTAAGCCCCTTACTTTTCAGCTTGAGAGCTCACATGTTACATTTGCCACCTTGTACCTATAGGGCATTGCCTTCAACCACTACATGGTGTTGCTTCAGTTCAACTCCAACAGCCCGGTACTATCCGACTGGCAGGCATTTGCATAAGAGTTCTCAAGTAAGTTTTGCGTGTTTGACACTATAGCAGAGGCCAAGAAGAACCTCTTCAATCTTTGGATGCACAATGATGAATGGTTCACCACCTTCATTGTCTGCCTTGAGAAAGAGGTCTATGAGACCAGTTGAAACCACAATGCCCTCCAATTCATTCTCTTCCATGCTCTGCCCCAACGCATCAAGGACATCCTCTGCTTTGCCCCTAAGCAGCCCAACTATGAAATAAAACTTTTGTCACCTGGATCAACCAACAGTATTGGGAGGACCACAGCAAGTACTCAGCACTCTAAGCGCCTTGGAACTCCTCCAGAAACTCCAATTGGCAGGCTGGAGGCATCACAGGCAACCAGACCACCTGTGCTGCACCACCTTCCAATCCTGCCACACAACCACCTCTTGGACAAGGACCAGCCAACACCAATTGACCTCCAGGACCCCCCCTCCAGCACAGCTCAACACCACCAACATGCAAGAAGCCCTGAACTCCAATCAAGCTGACAATGACCTACTCCAGGACCCCCACAACAACACCCTGGACTTTGTGGACAACGATGAGGCCCTGTGCGCAAATAGATTTAGGAACTAGCCTGATGTGCTGGAGATGCAGGAGCAATGACCACATGAAGGGGCATGTATTTTGTGCGGTGAGCAAGGTCATTTCATCAATGAGTGCTCTAAACACCAGGCTGTGGGACGAGCTGTCTGAACCATTGACAGCAAAGACTGCAACTTCCAGTTTATGAAAAATGATCCAGTGGTTTAAATCCTAAAGACGCACTAAATTGTGGACCGGTCTTCAATGTCTTCTCTGCCACAGCTACACACCTCCATGCAACAGCTCTATCCCCAGACACCCTCTTGGCTCACCTCCCCTCCTAGTCCTTGCAGACTCTCCTCCTCTGCACCATCCTCCCCTTCTCCTTTGCTCCTGTCAACACACTAGTCAACAGTGGCGCTACTGACAACTTCATTGATGAATCTTTGGCAATGCTTGCTGCAACACCCCAGAAATTACCCACCCCTATCCACCTCACTCTCTTTGACAGCAGCTCTACCTCTGCCAGTGACATCACTCACCACATGCAGACCACCCTCATCTTTGCCAACAGTCAATGGCAAGACCTCTGGTTGCTCATGACCTGTCTGCACACCTCTGCTCCCCTCATCCTAGGCCTTCTCTGGCTTTGCTCCACTAATCCCTGTGTTGACTGGCGACATCGTGCCCTCCACTTTAACTGGCAAATCCTGGAGCACCCAGAGCCCATTCCTTCTGATGTCACCATGCTGGCCAGTGCCGCCGACCACCTCCACACTCTCCTGTAGCTCTGCTCAAAGTTTGCTTGGTCATTTGTTATTGATGCCAAACTTGGCAACTCCCCAAAAGTCTTCACCACCCTCATCAACAGTGGAGCCACTGGCATGTTTGTCAGTGACCAGCTTGACCTCATCCATGACCCCCTCGATAGACCCTTGGAACTACAACTCTTTGACAGTATGGCCACTACTGCTGGGCCCTATCACTAAAATACACTCTGCTTCCATCATACTCAAGAATGGTCTACAGTTCTTGGTCAACCTCCTGGTCATTGTCATGACCCGCTACCGACCTCCAGGACTTAGCCCTGGCCCTGGGACTCCAAAATCCCCAAAATGACCCCCACAATCACCCCAAGCCCAGACCGCTACCTGACCAACCCCTTTGGCAACCCCCAGCCATCACTGCCCATCACTGCCACCAGCCACTGCCACTCCCAGCATCCTCCCGGCCATTACCACTGTGACCACCACATCAGCGCTGGCCTCAGCTATCACACCACCCATAACTGCCACATCAGTGCCGGCACCGGCAACACCCAACACCTCTCAGCCCGTGCTGAGACCCCCATCACACATCACAATCACGCAGCACCACCGACCCAATCTCTGCATGCCACGCCCTGCTCCTGCTCCTCTCCTCACTACCTAGCTGCCACATGTCTCTGCATTCCCAGTGCAAGACCTCCATGCTACGCAACATGTCTCAACCCCCACTCCATCCTGGACGATCCTCAGGTCTCACCTCAAGCCCTGGCACCGCAACCCGCCACTGAAACCTGGGCCTGAGCTCCGGAGCCTACCCACTGCACAGTATATAAGTCGTAGAGTAGTAAGTAGTACTCTAGTCTTGATATTACCGTAACTCCTGTATTGTTTCATTGTGTTTGTCTGTCTTGTATTCTTGCATGTTCTGGTCTCTTTATTTTCACTTTGCTTCATTTCTTGTCGTACTCACCTCATATCTTCTCCTTTTGTTGTCTCTATTTGTCTCCTACTCTAATTACACTCTGCTTTGCTCCTCGTCTCTCTGTCAATCCTAAGTTCTCTCATCTCTTCTGTCTCTAGTCCCCAATCTCGACTTCTTCTGTTTCCTTTTCTTATCTTATCTTGACCCTTTCCCCTTTCAGCTCACTTAATCTCTGCTCCTCCATTTCCATTCCTGGGACTCACTAAGTCCCCACGCTCATCATCTCATTGAACCCCAGAACTCACTCACACACCAGTGCTTGCCCGTTCTGCCCTCCTGTATCCCCAGGACTCACGACTACCCCCCAGCACTACCCACCCCAGCACTTGCCCCTTCTTCCAGCGCCACCAGCACTCCCCTACACACCTCTTCCGCCCTGCTTTGGTCTCTTATGCCTCGTGCCCTACTAGTACCCTGCATCTGTGGACACATTGATCACCATGTAAGGTACTCCCTCAGTGGACTGAGCCCCCATGGTCAGCGGAACCTGACAGTCACACAGCTCCCAGAGACCACCCTCATTGTATTAGAGCTACCCTGGCTACATGACATCAATCCTGACATTGACTGGAGGGACCTTACCATGAAGTTCCCTGGCACTGGTGCTTGTCTCACCACCACCATTCACCTCCGCCTCCAACCCACCGACGACTCCACCAAGACTGGAGCTACCGGCCCTCTAACAGCACTCTCAGACCACTTTGGCAGCCCCCCTTCACCTTGACCCATCCTGGGTGCACCTCTGGTCTTTCTCTCCAACATCCTCCACAATAAGTACAAAGGCCCCAACTACCCCACCCAGCGCCCCCAGATGCCCCTGAACAACGACAATGTAGATCAATTGCCCAGCCCCCTCAGCCCAGAAGCCCTTTACATCAAAATCATCAGCCTGGCCCCCTTTGCCCGCATCCTCCAAGATGGCACCTCTGCCTTCCAACTTCACATCTCCTTGGCACTCCCAGAAGAACACCTAGGTGCTGACACCACTACTCCAGAACCAAAGACAGAGGAACAGATATTACACAAAGTGGTTCCTCTGGAGTATCATGAATTTGCTAATGTGTTCTCCAAAGGAAGCGCCAAGGAGCTCCCTCCACACTGGTCATATGACCACAAAATTAACCTTGAAGATGGCACTGCACCCCCATTCAGCAAGATCTACCACATGTTAGAAGTTGAACTCCACGCGCTCAAAGATTATCTCAACAACATGCTTGGTAAAGGCTTCATTTAGTCTTCAATCTCCACCGCCAGGGCTCTGGTCCTATTTGCCAAAAGAAGGATGGTTCTCTGCACCTTTGCATTGACTACCAAGGCCTCAACAAAGTCACCAAAAAGAACTGGTATCCACTTCCTCTCATTGGTGACCTTGTTGACTGCCTCTGCAGTGCCAAAGTCTATACTAAGATTGACTTCTGCTCTAGCTATAACAATGTCTATATAGCCCTGGGGCATGAATGGAAAACCACCTTCCACACCTGCTATGGCCTCTTTGAATACCTCGTGATGCCCTTTAGTATGATCAACTCTCCTGCCACCTTCTAGTACTTCATAAATGACATCCATGATATAAACAATGTCTTCATAATTGTGTACTTGGACAACATTCCAATTTACTCGAACTTACTGAAGGAGCACCATGACCATGTCCTCAAATGACTCTGAGTGTACCACCTACATGCCAAACTGGAGAAGTGTTCATTTCACACCACCAAGGTTGAGTACCTTGGCATCATAGTTACCTCAGATGGTGTTTGCATGGACCCACTAAGGTGGAGGCCATCCTCAACTGGCCTCCACCCCAGAACGTTAAAGAGGTGCAGTCATTTCTTGGCTTTGCCAACTTCTATTGCTGGTTCATTGATAATTACTCCAGGATCACCGAACTCCTCAACCAGCTCACAAGGAAGGACACCCCATGGAATTATTGAGACAGCAAATGCCAAAGTGTATTCACCCTCCTCAAAGAAGCCTTCACCTCCACCCCCATCCTCTGCCACTTTGACCCCACTCTTCTCATTGTTCTTGAATGTGACACTTCCGACTACGCCATTGCCAGTATACTCTTGTAGATGGACCCCAGCGGTGACGAGCTCTGGCCCATTGCCTTCTACACCCACTTGATGATCCCCATGGAGCTCAACTACAACATCTATGACAAAGAGCTCCTTGCCATCATTGAAGCCTTCAAGCAGTAGCAGCCTACTTTGAGGGTGCCCCACATCAAATTCAAGTCTACTTGGATTACAACAACCTCCAATACTTCACCACAACTAAGCAGTCCAGCCACCACCAAGCGCACTAGTCAGAAGTCCTCTCTAGGTACGACTTCACCATCCACTACTGCCCTGGCCAACTTGGTGCCAAGCCTAATGCCCTTACCTGGAAACCAGATGTGTACCCCAAGAAGTTGTTCAAGGTGGAATGCAATGCTTTTAACCATTGAGTGGTAATCCCACCTGAACATCTTCATGTCATGCTGATTATGAATGAAGAAGGTATCCTACACCAAATTTTCAACACCCCTCAGAACACCTTCTTCACTCAGCATGACCCCCAGCACACCCTCACATGCAACGCTGATGTCAACCACCCCTTCATACTCTCTGCCAACAACCAGCTCCTTCTCTAGGACAGACAAATCTATGCCCCAAACCAGAAGAAGATCCACCTGGACATCCTCTGCCAACACCATGACCACAAGCTCCGTGGACAGCCCAGGATTTATAAGACCCTTCAGCTCATCTTCCAGACTTACTTTTGGCCAAGCATGAAGAAGGACATCACTTGGTATGTCCAGGCTTGCGAGTCATGTCTCTGGGCTAAGATTCTCTGCCACTGCCCCTATGGTCTCCTCTCAAGCCACTCCCTGTCAGTCACCACCCCTGGTCCTCCAGGTCAATGGACTACATTGTTGAGCTCCTTGAGTCAGAGGGCTTTGATGCCATCCTCATCATTGTCTGCTGCCTCATCAAGCAAGCCATCTTCATCCTCTGCCACACCACCAGCAATGCTCCAGAGTTTACTAAACTCTTTCTCGAGCATGTATTCTCCAAGCACAGACTCTCAAACAACACCCTATTTATCTCTTGGTTCTGGCAGTCTCTGTGTAAGGCCCTCAAGATTAAAACTAACCTCTCCACTGCCTACTACCTGGAGATCAATAGCTAGATCAAACAAATGAACCAGACCCTGGAGCAGTATCTCCACCTCTATGTCAACTACCTACAGAATAACTGCCACATGAAACTGCCCCTGGAACTCCTAGGACTAGCACTTATAGATGGCATTAGTGGGCATAACTCCTGCCTCTGATTTCATCAGGAATTCAACTCCCACCAAGATCCTTACATGTTTCTTTGCATGTTTAAACTTCCTAGTTCTCACAACTTACAAAAAGAATGCTGGTCTCAACAAAAAGACATTATTTGACACTATAAGTACAAAATATTACAAAAGTTCAAAAAATGAAGGACCAGGGCAGAGCGGAGCTCAACGGCTAATTCACCCCCTTGTCACTCCTTGTCACCCCACTCTCCCCTGCCTCTGGCCCCACAATCACCATTGCTATCTCCATCTGGGCCACCAACAACATCAGATGGTTCTCCTGCAACAGCACTGACTCCCCCATGTTGACTGCCATGTCCAACTACAACCCTGGAGCAATCACATTCCACTGCCGGTGCCCTGCCAACAGCAGGTCCAGCTTGGCCAGGCCATGGTTCAGCTCCACAGGCAAGCCAAAGGGCACTCACCTGATGCTATCCTGGAGCAACACCTAAGCCACCAATGCACTGTCAAGAAGCAACTGGTGCTCCTGGACTCAGCCTACACTGGCGATCAGCTAGGGAGGTAAGAACAGGTGGCCACTCACACAAAATATCCTCCTAGCATAATACTGCTTCCACCAGTGCTCAGTTCCACTGCCAAACTGCCTCCTGCTCTACCACCTGCGCTGCCCTCACCTCCTGCTCCTCCTCCAGCGCTGCACCCACAACCCTCACCTTCAGCTCCACCACTCAGGCCCACAATGCTGCCAACTCCACCTTGCATTCCATCACCGCTGCCAGCACCTCATCTTAGTCCTGGCAAGCATTGTCCCAGTCCATCATCGCCACTCTCACCTCTTCTTGCCTCCTTGCCACCTGCTCAAATGCTTCCTGCAAACATCAATGCAACTCCATGTTTGACACCAGCAGACTCCCCTCAATTGTGTCCTCTGGAGCAGGCTGCAGATGAGCTGAAATGGGTGAGAAGATGTGGGGACCTGGTGGACCTGCCAACAACACATCACTCTGGGGCCTCTTACTTGGCCCTACCTCTGGGGATGGAGACACCTGCCACTTGCTCTGAGCAACCACCAATGGCCTCTGCCTCCCATGCAGCAGGCCCACCCTGATAAACAGGGCCAGAACCAACTCCTCCTCCTCACTCTTAGTGGTCTCCTCCCCTGATCCAGCCCAACCCTCCTTGCTCTCCCCAGGATGTAAAGCCCCCTCACCACCTGTCACTGCACCCACCAACTGCAGCTTCACTTCCTCACCCATCTGACTCAGAACTCACTCCAACAACCACTCCTGCTCTGCCACCATGCAAATCGCCCACCACAACCTTGACACCAAGCATCTCTCATGCTTAGAATGATACGGGAGACACACCAATGAATTCCAGCAACCCCCAGCCACCAGCACTTCAAACTCACAAGCATTTCCATGATGGTCACAAAACACACACTACTGGCATGATCAGGACAACTCTGGGAGGGAAGTCAGGAACTCACCAGGCCATGGGTACAGCACCACACCTGCGTTGGGAGACCCCAGGGCCGACCCACCACCACAGCAAAACAATCTGGCTGTGATGACCACAACTCCTGCAATAGAAGTGATTTACCAACTAGGCTAAAAGGCCACAATGTCAAGCCTGGCTTGACATGTTGCAGGCACTATTTAAGCAGTATCCAGTGTCATGATGCT
>JAGGAQ010000347.1:0-20642 GCA_017657225.1 Termitomyces sp. T69sscA | reverse complement strand
CCGGAGGTGGTGCGGTGCGAGGGGGTAGGCGCTCTAGTAGTGCCTGGAGGGACTGGGAGATGTGATCAGTGGTTTGGCGGAGAGTGGAGAGTTCGGTCGTGTGGTGGGTGAGAGAAGCTTGGGTCAGTTGCACCTGTGTCTCTAAGTGTAGCAGGCGGGTCCAGGCCTCATCCTGAGGAGCCGGGGCATCCGGAGGAGTGTCTGGATTGGCAAGCTGAGACATAGAGTTATGCGGGTGTTTAATCCTGGTGGGGAAGCGACAAATAGGGGCCTAGAGAGTCTTGGCAGGCTATGAGGGGCTTCCAGACCAGAGTTAGGAGACTTGTTCTGCTGTAAGGGCGACCTCCAGGAGTTGCGGCTCAATCACACAACTAGCAGAGGGAAATCCGAAGTTGTATTAGACAAGGTAATCAATGATACAATGGTACTAATCACCTAGCAGAGGGAAATCCGAAGAGAACAAGTCTAAGGATTCCCCGCTGCTTGGTGCGGCGCATCAGCAGGCAGCGGAGGTGTGGGAACAACTGTACAGGTGACCAGAGCTAATCTTAAATCTTGGATAATGTTCAAACAGGAAGGACGCAAAGTTCTGGAAATTTCCTAAAAAGGAAATGACCTCCGGAGATCTCCGGAGGTCTAGAACAAGTCCTGGAGGTCTAGGGCAAGTCCCGGGGGTCCTGGGGGTCCCGGGGGTGGCGTAGGATGTGCCCAAGAATGGAAATCAAATAGAAGTCCCCTGACACTCCCAGTAACAAGACAAGGCACCATATGATAGTGCTCTGGCATAGAGTAAGCTTAAGAAAGGTGAAATCGAGCTCTGAAGACCAAGCATAAGAGCTAGTTGGTGAAGGTAACTTGTTATTTGCAGGCTATAAGTACAGTATATATAGTAAATTGTAAGCAAAGTCACCATTGGCAACCCTTGAGTTGCCAACATGGTGAACTAGTAAGTAAATAATAGCCAACAATCTTTTATATAGGAAAGTGTCCATCAGACCTTAGTGATGCCTAGCGGTGCCAGTTAGGCTGTCTGTCGTGTCAAAATGCCAAAAAATCGGTATGAAATCACCAAAATGTCAACGTTGTGAAATGATGGTGGTTACCAGGGTGCAGTGGCAAAGCTGGTGAAATCTCAGGGTCAAGAAAGTAAGATAAAAATAAATCAAAAAATAATGATGAATAATATGCTAAGTGTTTGTCTGGGATTCAAACCTCAGCCTTTTGAGAGGATGCCAGGTAAACCAGAGGTCACGCTAATCACTAATCCACATGGCTGTGCCAGTGAAATCATTAGTACACCTTTTTGATACAACCTGGGTCTTATCACTGCATACTCCAACCTCCAGTAGGCCGACAATCTCTGAATCAGCAAGGCAATCACCACAGACCCCAACCTCCAAAAAAGTCTCCAAACCAGCTAGCTCGTTAAAAAGAGTGTCAAGGCCAGCTAGATCACCTAGAAAGTCAGTGTAGAGACCTGCTCAGAAAAAGGTCTCCACCCTGACACCCAGATCATCAATGGCTTTGATAAAAGTCTCTGCTTCAGCATTAGCGGTGAGCAGGTTTTTGGCTAGCCAAGCCATGATGAATGTCTCTGCCCCAAACCCTTGGCAGCCAACAAATCTTTGTTGGCTAGCCCAGCCCCAAAAGTCTCCACTCCAACTCCCAAACCATTGGCAACTAACAAACCTAACTTGCCCAAAATGATCATTGAGATCTCAGTAACTTTGCTCCTCATATCATTTCTGCATATTTATGCTGACATATTTCTGAACGATGACAAAAATAATGAAGAACCTCTAAATCTCTCAATTCTGACTGAACTCATTTCCAGAGAGATTCCTGTGAATTACAGAATTACTGATACCAAAGAAATATACACCTTCCTACCAAGTTTCCACATATGTTTCCCCACTGATATAATGCTTTGTGGTCTGAATGTGAACAATTAGCTCCAATATGACCTTGAATGGTTTTATGCATTGGACAAGGCTTTGAACACTCCTATAGCCTGGACCTATGTCAAGGTCATTGACTATGCTGAGTACAAGGCATTTGATACGTCTCACGTGTTGAACTTGCTATGAAATAATGCCTGTTTGCTTGTTATAAATGAACCTCATGACAATGTTGGGTTCACCAAACAAACTCTTGCTCAAATATGCAACCTAAGAAGTGTGACAAAACTACATGGTAATTATCACTGTAAATTTCAGCTTTGCAGTGGCTCATTATTTTAATTTCAGACTTTGCATTTTTCAGCAAGAACCGCACTTGGCATGGAACTCCTATTGATTCCTTCCACGCTGATAAGACTCAGGTTGTATCAAAAGGCATACTGATGATTTTACTGGCACAGCCGTGTGGATTAGTGGTTAGCGCGCCCTCTGGATCACCTGGCATCCCTTCAAAATGCTGAGGTTCAAACCCCGGACATACACTTGGCATATTTTTCATTATTATTTTTTGACTTATCTTTATCTTATTTTCTTGACTCTGAGGTTTTGCTGGCTTTGCCGCCGCACCTTGGTAACCACCATCATTTCATGACGTTGACATTTTGGTGATTTCATACCTACTTTTTGGCATTTTTGACATGACAAACAGCCTGACTGGCGCCGCTAGGTGTTGCTAAGGTCTGATGGACACTTTTCTATATAGAAGATTGTTGCCTATTATTTACTTACTAGTTCCCCATGTTGGCAACCCTTGGGTTGCCAACAGCAACTTTGCTTACACTTTACTATATATACTGTACTTATAGCCTGCAAATAACAAGTGACCTTCACCATTTACTTCTTACGCTTGGGCTTCAGAGCTCAATTCAGTCTTCCTTAAGCTTACTCTATGCCAAGATTATTGTATGGTGTTCTTGTCTCACCACTGGGAGTACACCAGTGTCCTCATCATCTATGTGCCTTGCAACTGCGGCAGGCATTGTATGCTTGGCGACTATGCTAAGCATTACCTTACTACTTCCTTACTGCTGTTCTCTGCTAATTTATCTTTTGGGACCTTGCCTGGCTCACCTCCACTAGCGAGCCCACCGCTACTTGCCTTGTGACTGCTTACTCAGACACCACTTGGTACAATTTTGGGCATCATCACCATGTAGATTAGTAGTTAGTGCAACCTCTGATCTACCTGGCATCCTCTCAAAAGGCTGAGGTTCAAACCTTGGACAAACACTTGGCATATTTTTCATCATTATTTTTCAATTTATTTCTACCTTCCTTTCTTGACCCCAAGGTTTCACCAGCTTTGCCGCTGCACCCTGGTAACCACCATCATTTCACAATGCTGACATTTTGGTGATTTTATACCTACTTTTTGGCATTTTGACACGACAAACAGCTTGACTGGCACTGCTAAGCATCGCTAAAGTCTGATGGACACTTTCCTATATAAAAGATTGTTGGCTATTATTTACTTACTAGTTCACCACTTTAGCAATCCAAGGGTCATCAACGGTGACTTCACTTACAATTTACTATATATACTGTACTTATAGCCTGCAAATGACAAGTTATCTTCACTGTCTATCTCTTACGCTTGGGCTTCAGAGTACAATTTCACCCTTCTTAAGTCTACTCTACACCAGAGTGCTATTGTACAGTGCTTTGTTTAGCTGCTGGAAGTAAGTCAGTGTCCTAGTTATCCACATGCCTTGCAACTATAGCAGGCATCTCGTGCTTGGCAACTATGCTAAGCACCACCTTAACACTTCCTTACTGCTGTCCTCTGCTAACTTGTCTTTTGGGACCCTGCCCAGCTCATCTCCATTAGTGAGCCCAACGCTATTTGCCTTGTGACTGCTTACCCAGACACCACTTGATACAATTTTGGGCATCATCAACGCAACTCCATGAATTGAACCTGATTTGATAGAGAGAGTCAAAAATCCTTCTTCACACTTTAGAATAGCCTCTCACTTTGAAGCACTTGCTGCAGAACATCCTGATGGGGAAGAGGGTTATCTTCATGAAACAGAAAAACAAATTTGATCTTGGATTGACACTGTTCAATCTAACAAATCCTCTCTAATTCACCAAAGGCAAAAATGAATAGTCACATCTTATATGTTTATGGTTGGCAAATTTTGGCCTAACATTGCACTACAAAAACTTTGGGATGCGGATGTTGTAATGAAATTTGCCCCAATCTTTCTCAAGTTTCTTGTATGTGCAAAAAAAATAATAATCTTGGCTCTCGTATATTCATTCTTCTTGATAGTTGCAACATACTCCACCACTTTCAGGACGTGAAACTATCAAAGCTCAGATGCTGGTTGGGTGGATATCAATGTTCATGACTGCAATTGTGACATACTGCTGTGATAGTGAGACAGGAGAGAAATGTGGTGTTATGCTTCTTGTCAAGTGTAATTTGTTTGAAATGTTGCAAGATCAAACAAGTCAATGTAAGAGCTTGACTATTTTTCATATTTGCATCTAATTCATTTGGGAAAACAGTTATTCACAAACATAAGCTTAATAGATCTTTTGATCAATGACTATATTTTGGTTGTGCTGAAGTTCAATTGATGAACAACTGTGCTCTTGATGCAACATCAACATGTGAAACAGCCATTCAAGGAATACTCAAAATATTATTCCCTTTTCATCTTAGCTGTTGTCCATCAACTCTTGGTCCTGCATGTCTCAAATATAAAAAAAATGAATTAGTGTGTCATTCTTTTTTATATTATAAAACTAGATTGATAATTTTATAGTTTCCCAAGTTACAAAATATCAAAGTCTATTGTTGAGGGCGAGCTCAGTGGCATATTGAGATAAACCTTACCAATCTTAAGGTGAGTTTATATTGAATATAGAAACAAACTTGATTCTCATGACATCTAGAGACATAATGATATGGTTGAGAAACAGCAAATTTTTAATCTTGTTCCCATCACATTGGCACATAATATGCTGTTTGATGTCACCACCTACTTTGTAGCCGATCTTTTTTTATGACAAGCTTTTGAAAAAAAATATGCCGTACACATAGTGAGTTGTTTAGACAATTACTGATTTATTGGATGATAATCATGCTCAGATCCTGCTGGATCCCCAAATACTGAATCAGCCATTGTATGTTTTATTTTTCTCTCAGAATAGTCATTATTGGCTGACAAATCTTCATTTAGATTCTTAGCTATCACAAATGGTGGTCGAGGATTTCGACAGCCTGTGGCTCCAGCCATGTCATTGTTGGTATCAGAAATAGGTGCAAAATTAGCCAGAAAAGCTGGTCTACCAGTAACTGGTGCATATGCTCTTAGGCAAGATACTGGTAATGATGTAAGCAAAGAAAATTTCCACAAAAGGACTCTCTTTCACCCTTATTATAGTTTGGTGCTATGATGGGCAATGACTTTGCCAGGATGTTGCTGGGACACACTCTCACTGATGACTGTGCAGTCTTTGAAAAACACTATTCTCATAGTACTGCTAACTTTAATCCTGTCATGCTTTGTCTTGGAGAGATGGATGGTGCATATGCCTCTGCTAAGGTTTGTTATTGTCTTTTTTTTGTTGTATAATTTTATAAAAGCATTCAGACAAAAAGGATGTGGCAAAAAAACATGCCTTTGCATCATGTGCAGTAGAAGCTATGGTTCAAAAAGGTATTGAGAAAGCAGACACAGAAAACATCTCCAAAGCTGAATACTATGAAGCAGTTGAAGTAATTAACTTTGATTTATAACAATTATACTTATATACTGAATTGTGAGAAACAGGCACTTCCAGAAAGTGTAGCTTTAAGAGAACAAATTGCCAGTACTTGCGATGAATATCTCAAGGGATCCATGTCATCAGCAAAAACTTTTAGACATAGTATTCAATCTGCCAACAAGATTTTTGCATTAGCAACAGGTGCACAGAAAAATCAAGTAGAAGATGTTCCTTCTCTTAGAGTTCTTCCTGATATGATGAATCATATTGTCAAGATACAGTGTTTGTTATAACTTGTTTTTTTATATTGATTTTATTGTTGGAACAAGGCAAAATTGATATCATTATCTCAAGAACTGACAAAACAAAGATGACATTTTGAACGCAAAGCCAAAAGAGAAGCTGATGAGATATATTCCAATCAATTAAAACATGGAACACTTAGTGGTACTGCTGAGGAGTGTTTTGCTGCTATTCAAGAGTTAGAGAGAGTCTTGAATCATATAACCAGTATACATTGAATTCAATCAGTGCACTCTTTGGAAAACTGATTCTCTGTGACTGGATCTAAAATCTTTTCCTCTTAAGAACATGCAAGAATGGATAGTTGAGGTTCAGAATCAGGATGATCTCCTTCCTGTTCATTTTCAAGACCAGGATGATCTTGACCTTGACTCTGGTATTATGGAGTTGACCCAAATGGCTGACAAAAGTCAATGTCAATGAGCTTCTTCCTTCACCATCACTAGAAGTATCCACCAAGTCAGCTTTTTCAGTTGAACCCAATGCAATAGGCACTGATGTAGAGAGCATTGAAATGGATTTCCTCTCATTACCAGTGGAAGATGTTCGACAGGCATTCTTAAACTTCTTAGTCCACCATTCAGTACAACTTGGTAAGCACACATTTGCTTTAGTATTTTTTTTTCTCACATCTAATGTTGTATTTCTTAGACCACCAAAGGTAAATATCAATGCCACCATTGCACTTTGTATACATATTGCAACCCTGTGCCATCAAAAACCTCCAGTAACATTAGCAACTTGAAAAGATATCTGTAAATTATTGCCATCTATATGCCCTATGTTGCTGATCTGTTTTCTACAGTGGGAAAGATCTGGAATTGGCTATGATCATTCCAGACATGGCAACTTTCATGTGTCCCGCTGGAGACTTCATGTGAGGCTTAAACTGCATTTCAGCCTTTTTTTTTATAATTATATCTATTACAGTAGATATTCTGTCAAAGATGTTCGAACCCATATATTGTCTGAAAATTGCATTCCAAAAGAAGAGTATCTTGGAATGTCAAATGCTCATCAAGCCCTTGTGGATAAACTCCACAACTATAATAATGGCCCACAAGAAAATGTCAAGAAGTTTTACTCAGCAAAGAAGGCAAAGAAATAGAAGAAAACTCATTTAAGTGGAGGCCTGGAAGCTGATATTGAAAGCATTGACAATTTTTTGTCATCTGTGAGCCTTGTATGTTCCTGGACTTGAATCAATACTGATATCATTTTCTCTTATTCAGCTGCAGACACTTTTCAAACAAGGTGATTTGCTGGAGGTGGTCAAATGTAACCCTACATTTTTGCAAAATCATCACAAAACAGTTAAGAATGCAAGTCAACCTAGCAACTATGACACAGCAGAGTATGAGGACCTTGGCAATTTTCAATACAAGTTATGCTCAGACTCAGACTAATCTACACCAGTGGTCATGGATGATGGCAATTGCTGATATTCCCTAGTTCAGTTGTTCAATACATTTTGTGTCCATTAAATAAGAACATAACAACTTTTCAATCCTAAAAAAGGATTGAAATGACAGTCCACTCGTTACTGAATCCATTCTGAGTGTCAAAGTCCCTCAACATGGTGGGGCAAGAGAGAGCTAGCTGACAAGCATCGGCCGTGGATGAATCCATCAAAAAGGAAAGACAGTGTTTCTAAAGCACAAATGGAGGGGTGGATCCATACTCACGAGGCAAGTTGATATGATTTGATAGAGGTAAACTCTGATGAGTATGTAGAGAGTTGGACAAGCGGTGGCAGTGGTGCTGGGCACAGCTGCAAACATCGTGCACAAAGTCTTATTTACTGGTATTGTGCTAGTCAACTTTGCCTCAGTATCAGGACTTGCTCCTGCTGCACATGTCCTTCTTGAGATATGGGATGCATTGCAGTTGGTGGACATATGTTTTCACTCTCTTCTTGTCCTTCTCACTGACAGATACTTAAATGAACCGCTTACAATGCCTGCACCTCACAGAGCGCTGCGCAGACATACTTCTCTCCGTTAGAGAAGAAGTAAAAGAAGCCGGCAATCAGGTTGAGGAAATGCTCCAAGTCCCCATTGCTGAGCTCACAGAGTAAGTCTTCCTCTCATCTTTAAATTGCCCTTTTTTCCTGTCTTTATATCCTGGGTGCACTCGCTATTTGTTCAACTGTATAGTTACCAAGGCACCTCTTCCTTTTCAGATTATAATATGTCAGAGAGTGTGTCAAACAATATGCACTTGCACACTACTTGAGTCATAGCGTTGAAGACCTTGTATCATACAAAGGACTGTATATGGCAAGTGGATACCTCAAGTTACAGTGATGTAGATCCCGTAGGATATTGTGATACTATGCTGACTGGTAAGTTTCTCTTACTAGGTGTGATCAATACATCTGCATCCATGTGGTCTCTTACTATACACTATACACGTTTATGATTCAAATTGTCAGGTTCTGCTGACCACGGGGGCTCAGTCCACTGGGCAAGTACCTTACGTGGTGATCATTGTGTCTACAGACACAGAGTACCGGTAGGGCACAAGGCATAGGAGACCAAAGCAGGGTGTGGAAGGTGTGTAGAGAAGTGCTGGTAATGCTGGAGGAGGGGGCAAGTGCCAGAGTGGGTAGAGGACAAGTGCTGGGGGGTAGTCGTGGGTCCCAGGGATACAGGAGGGCGGAACGAGCAAGCACCAGTGCACGAGCGAGTCCCAGGATTCAAAGAAATGACAAGTGCAGAGACTTAGCAAGTCCCAGGGATAGAAATGGAGGCACGGAGATTAAGTGAGCTGAAAGGGGAAAGAGTCGAGATAAGATAAAGGGAAAGGAAACAGAACAAGTCAAGATTGGGGACTGGAGATAGAAGAGATGAGAGAACTTAGGATTGATAGAGAGACGAGGAGCAAAGCAGAGTGAAATTAGAGTAAGAGACAAATAGAGACGATGAAAGAAGAAGATATGAGGCGAGTACAATAAGAAACAAAGCAAAGTGAAAATAACAAGACCAGAACATGCAAGAATACAAAACAGAGACAAACACAATGAAACAATACAGGGGTTACGGTAATATCAAGATTAGAGTACTACTTACTACTCTACAACTTATATACTACGCAGTAGGTAGGCCCCAGGGCTCAGGCCTGGGTTCCAGTGGTGGGTCGCAGCACCAGGGCTTGGGGTGAGACCCAGGGATTGTGCAGAGTGGTGGTGGGGATTTGAGACATGTCGCGTGGCGCAGAGGTCTTGCACTAAGAGCGCAGAGACACGCAGCAGCTAGGCGGTGAGGAAGGAAGCAGGAGCAGGGCATGGGCATGTGGAGGTTGGGTTGGTGGTGATGCAGGATCATGATGCATGATGGGGGTCTCAGCACAGGCTGGGAATGTTGGGTGTTGCTTGGGCCGGCGCTGATGTGGCAGTTATGGGTGGTGTGATAGCCAAGGCCAGCGCTGATGTGGCGGTCATGGTGATGATGCCCAAAATTGTACCTAGTGGTGTCTGGGTAGGCAGTCACAAGGCGGTTAGTGTTGGGCTTGCTAGTTGAGGTGAGCCGGGCAGGGTCCCAGAAACAGGTTAGCGGAGGACAGTGGTAAGGGGATAGTGAAGAGAAGCTTAGCGTAGTCGCCAAGGGTTGTATGCTTGCCGCAATTGCAAGGTGTAAGAATTCCTAGTACGCTGGCATAGGTCCAGCAGCGAGACAAAGAACACTATACAAAAGTGCGCTTGGCATAGAGTAGACTTAGAAGAGACTAAATTGAGCTCTGAAGCCCAAGCATAAAAGGTGACGGTGAAGGTAACTTGTTATTTGTACAGGAACATTGCAGGTTACCCTGCAAAGACGGAGGCCCTGAGACTGTCAAAACTGATGGCTACAAGCATCTGTGAGGCTAAGGCTCAGCACTGGACTGAGTGGCTTGAGAACATAAGTGCCCGTCAGATATACATCGCTAACAATTTTATTGTACAAGAACCCACAGACTTCTCAAGCTCCCACATACCAGAGCTGGAGACCACAGATGGGGGAGACACTGCCTGGGCCTCAACGAACAAGACCAAGGCCATAGCCTTAGCTAAGTTGTTTTTTCCACCCCCCCCCCTCCCCCAGTGGAAATACCCGCCACAGCCTACCCACAACCCCTCCCAGGCATTTGATTTTTCACACACAAATGCATCAGGGAGGCAGTTGCTTTACTGCAGCCCCACAAAGCTCCAGGTCCTGACGGGATCCCAAATGTGGTGCTGAAACAATGTATTGACGTCCTGATCGATCATCTCTACTACATCTTCAGAGCTGTGTTTGAACTCAACGTCTATCATAGCAGCTGGCTTGTATCAACCACCCTAGTGCTCAGGAAGCCCAGAAAACCCTTGTACAAAGTGGCCAAGGCCTACTGGCCCATAGGCCTGCTTAACACTATAGGGAAGCTCTTGTCAATGCTTGTCGCTGCTGACCTCTCCTTCCTGGCAGAAAAACACAACATGCTTCCACCAGGACAGTTTGGCAGGCGCCCAGGTCGCAACACCACTGACGCCATGCACACTATAGTTTGCAAAATCAAGGACGCATGGAGGGCCGGCAAAGTCGCCTCCAACCTTTTCCTCAACGTCCAGGGAGCCTTCCCCAACACATCCCATGATTGTCTCATCCACAACATGCATGAAAGGAGTGTCCTCCTGTGCTACGTCAGACTCACACAGCGAATGCTCTCTAACCGTGAAACCAGACTCGCATTCAACGATTTTGTGTCTGACTCCATCCGTGTTCTGAACGGCACCACACAAGGGTGCCCCCTCTCCATGTTATTCTATGCATTTTACAATGTGCCACTGATCCTCACAGCGACCCCCAACACAAAGTCCAAATCAGTCTTTGGATTCATGGATGACATGATGTTCCTGGCCGTAGGTGCGACCCTAAATGACATCCACTGCATGCTGTCAGACATGATGGAGAGGGTGGATGGCGGATTCGATTGGTCAGTTTCACACAACTCCCTCTTTGAACTCTCTAAACTCGCCCTGATGGATTTCCCATGCTCCCACCATGATGCAACACCTGAGGCTTTCACCATCACACGTGCAAATGGAGATGGTACCTCCACCACACAATTAATCAAGGCGGTCTCCACCCACAAATACCTCGGGGTCGTCTTCGACTCCAAGTTATGCTGGTTGGCACACCACCAAAAAGTCATTGCAAAGGCCACATGGTGGACCATGCAAGCCACCCGCCTGTCCAGACCATTGGGAGGAATGCCGCCCCATCGCATCCACCAGCTCTTCAACACTGTGGCAGTCCCCGTCATCACCTACGTGGCCGCCGTCTGGTTTACCAGTATCCATGAAGCTCCCTCTGGGAAGAAGCGACTGGGCTCCATCGCAATTGTGAACAAGCTTCTTCCCACCCAGAGACGGGCCGCCAGGCTAACCACCGGCTCCCTGAGCATAGTTGCAGGCAACATAGCGGACCTACACGCGAAGATCCTCCTGGTCGAGCTTCTCTTCCAAAAAGTGCTCAACCAGGCTGCAGTGCACCTTTCTTCTCTCCCCCCATCTCACCCCCTCTACTCCCCCGTTCACAGAGCAGCCAAACACTATGTGGCCAAACACTGCTCACCTTTACACCACTTTTTCCACATTACGGCAATTGATCTGACCAGTATGGAGACAGTGCTTCCAGTCTGACGCTGCCCAAGCTATCTACCATCATTCTCAATGCATATTGCTGGGTCCAAGGAACGGGCGCTGGCCTACGCAAAAAGCACATTTCAGACAATGCAAGCCAGTCTTCTACAATGGATCTGGGTACAAGGACAACATAGGAGCGGCAGCAGTTCTATATGTGGATGGAAGGAAAACTGACACGCTCAAGTACCACCTTGGGCCTGCAATGCAGCACATAGTCTACGAAGCTGAGATCATTGGTATTCTACTTGGTCTTCACCTACTTGCTAACTTAGCTGACAGGCTCCCCACCCGATCAGCTCTGGGCAGCGACAGTCAGGCAACAATCAAAGCCCTGCTCAACCAGCGACCCCACCCGGTACACTATTTCCTTGATTGGGTCCACTCTGCCGCCGAGCAACTGCACGCCAAACAGGACTGATGCATCTGCTCTCGAGCCTGCAGACAAGCAATGAGTCGCAGAACAAAATGGTCAGACTGCACTCACTGGGTCATTGAACTGCAGATTTACTGGACACCAGGCCACACCAACTTCTGACTAAACAAACGAGCGGACGAGCTAGCAAAGGAGGCAGCGGGAGGCGCATCGAGCCCAACGGAAATGCTCCTGAGGACCCTGAGGAAAGGCCCCCTACCCACCAACATCTCCACCACCTGCCAAGCGGCCCTCGAGGCCACCAAAGCCAACTGGAAGAGGAAATGGAAGAAGTCCCCATGTTACCTAACGTTGCACGCCATTGATCAGTCCATGCCCTCCAAGAGGTACATGCAACTCGTCCAAACTTTAGACAGGAAACAATCCGCAGTCCTGACACAACTCCGCACCCAACACATCCCCCTAAACCACCATCTGTTTCGGATTTGATGCTTGGAAACTCCAGTTTGCCCACACTGCAGCGGTATCATGGTCAAGACCATGCAACACCTCCTCCTAATCTGCCCACACTACCAATTCAAATGGCACAGACACCTCTGCCACAAACTGCGTTGCAAAGCTGAGTCTCTTTCGTTTCTACTGTCCTCTGCCGATGCCTTAGGCCCTCTGTTCAGCTTCATATGCGCCACCAACTGCCTCTGGATTCTATTATCCAAAGACAAAGCTACTACGCTAGATGATCACACAGGCCAGTGACCCAACCCCAGCATGGGATCTCATGCCCAGGAACCCACCCCAACCTAACTTTACCACACACTAATTTTGGCACCAGATCAACACCCATTCCTCCCTTCAACCTCACACCTCCTTTTGGATTGGGCACGTGACTGCGATGCTTGAACCACCACTGCCCGCACCGCAGATGGACTTTGTAGCTGCACCTAGACCAATCCAGGGCCTAATAGGAGAGCGCGGTCTAAAATGGTCAAGGAACACTGGCCTGCTCATTCTCTGCATATGCAGGGGGGCAAGGAATTCTGCGGCTCTTGCTAGTTCATTAGCACTGTAGCGACCTTAGCATAGCCTCAAATGTACTGTGTACGATGACACTATGTGTCAAGCACGTTTAATGGAAAAAAAAAAAAAAAACTTGTTATTTTGCATGCTATAAGTACAGTATATATAGTGAAGTGTAGGCGAGGTCACTGTTGGCAACCCTTGAGGCGCTAACATGGGGAACTAGTAAGTAAACAGTAGACCACAATCTTATATATAGGAAAATGTCCATCAGCTCTTAGTGACGCCTAACGGCATCAGTCAAGCTGTCTGCCATGTCAAAAATGCCAAAAAGTAAGTATGGAATCGCCCAAAATGTCAATATAGTAGAATGATGGCGGTTACTAAGGAACGGCGGCAACGCTGACAAAACCTTGGAGTCAAGAAAATAAATCAGAAAATAAAGTAAATAAATCGAAAAATACTGGTGAAAAATATGCCAAGGGTGGGCGAAGGGTTCGAACCTCCGCTTTTGGGGGGGGTGGCCGGTAACTCATTGGGCATGCTAACCACTAATCTATGCAGTTGTGCCAGGAAAATTGTTAGTATGCCTCTTGATACAACCTGGGTCTTATCAACGGCGGTGATGGCTGAGGGGATGCTAGGGGTGGTGGTGGCTAGTGGTGGTGACAGGCGGTGATGGCCGGGGGTTGCTGAGGGGGTTGACTGGATAGTGGTCTAGACCCGAGGCGGTCATGAGGATCGTTTTGGGGAGGGTTGGAGTCCCAGAGCTGGGGCTAAGTCCTGGGGGTCGGTAGCGGGTCATGACACAAATGAGCATCTACTAAGAATTTGCTGGTCACCTAGATATACAGCACTAGAGTGTTAAAACTTTCAATCAAATTTCAGCAATTGGTGAGGTGATGAAATAGATCTCTGACAATCATTCTTGACTTGCATGCTCTTCTTCATCTGCCAAACCACTTGTCAATGACATTTTTCAACATGATCACTTCCTGGTTCTATTTTCTAATGATGTTAGACAGTTGGTGAAAGGGATGAAAGGGAAACAAGTTCAGTATCCGCACCTTTCAATTCGCATTGGGCACAATCTTGTATTTTTTTCTTGTAGTTATTGTTATCAATGCAATGTTTAGTGAGTGGAACAATGTCATCTCCCTGTTATTGCAAAACAGTGCTCGTAGCAAAGTAACAGCCAGAAGAAGACTTCTTACAAGTCTTTTATCTTTCTTGTATGTCATCTTTTTGAAGAGGTCAAACACACGTGAAGTAGTTACAATCACAAGGAGGCATTGAAGGGAGAACATGGTATTTCCTGTGTTGTGGGCCACTTGGATGGTGAGCACATTTATAGTGGAACATGGTTGAAGTATCTGGGTGTAAAAGACGGCATGAGATTCAGATGGAGATTCAGGTTGCATGAAACCACCGCATTGATGACTACAAAAGCTTATGAAATCACCACAGGAAATCTATTCCATTGACTGAAATAGAAAGTCACTGCGCCAGTGCTGACCAATAACCTAGAAAGAATCATAACCAGTGTGGTACTTTGCGATGCACTGTCTTTGAATCGGTGAAGTAGCAAAAGAAGGTAGTATACATCAATGCTGACTTTGGTAATCTGAAGGAGCATGCACATTTATTTAGCCACACAATTTAGACATTTGTGGAACTGGTGCACTGTGTCCAAACCCCAGCAAATGATGAACAATCAATGACAGGCACGTGTACTAACCGATATACTAGCAAAGACTTATGAAAGGCTATTTAGTACATAATAATGGTGAAATCTGCCTCAAGTCAGTTTCCATCATGCTAGAGGGTCTTCCCATACCCGTGTTTTGCCTCAAAAACATCTCTGTATGCTCCAGGCATCATTCACCGATGATCAATGAGTGATTAAGTTTGGGCTACCAGAAGATAGGAAGCTAAGAACAGTACAAGTACATAGGTTCCTATCATGAGATGATGTGAATAGCATGGCAGCGGTTCGACTACCTTGAGTTTCAGTTGACCTGCACTTTGTACCTCTTAGCTTCCCACTTGATGATGTTAGCCTTGCTCAGACAGCGTGTACTAACCAAGATACTAGCAGAGACATTGTGGGAAAAGTGTCAGCATGGAAGCGGAGTAAAATTTTGGCAAAAGTATACAGAACCAGCAAAATGATGTGGCAGAGTTGGAGAATTGCTTTGCTTGTTGTCGCCACCATCTACAATGCTGCAGCTGTTGCTGTCACCACCATTGTCCATCTTGTTCTCACACTTGTCCATATCCTGTCTCTTGTTCCTCAGCATGTTGTCATTGTTAACGCTCTCGGACTTTTCCATGTCCTCGCTGCCATCGCCCCTAGTGTTGAGCTCCAAGATGCATGCATTCTTTGCATCACCATTCTCCACATGGCTGCTGTCACTCACGCCTGCACTGCTGCTGCTGTTGACAAAGACACATGTGTTCTTTGCAAACACAAGTAATGACAGGTGTGTGTACTAACCAATATACTAGCAAAGACATGTCTGAATCTAATAATCAAAGCTTCACACTGGTCTCATCCTTGCCAAGTTGGAGCTGGAGTATTTCTTGACGAGAGATCACTCCTGGGGCCAGAATATGTTTCTGATGGAAAAAGAATCAAAGAAACCTGTCATCTGTTTTTTGGCCAGCTTTTCACTATAGAAAAAGGCAAATTTTCTTTGTTCAATTACTTTTTCCATCAGAAATTGACTAATGACTGAATCCAGGTGCTGAGTCTGTACTAAGTGATACCTGGTATCTCAGGAGGGCATTGTGATGCCTGTCCCACACCTGATTTATGTATATTACTATGACACTGTAAATATCATTGCAATATAATCTAACAGGCAGTCCATCAGTGCAAGTTTCTTGCTAGTAGTTCTCCACTTTACCTAGAGATGGGCAGTCAAGGTGTAAGTTCCATGAGGAACTTGATCCACCCTTGCCTCCTCTCTAGGTGTTCCATGTGACCTGTTAGGTCACTTTGTCACAAAAAAACACAATTGGGTACCAGCAGTGGATCTGAGCGACACTGAAGAAATAACAATCAGAGCAGTTAGTGTGCAGGAGATTTGATTAACGTGAAGGTGTATCAGTGCTTAAAAGTCTTACCAGCTGATGCAAAATCCTCCGATCTACTTTCAATTCCTCAATCTCTTCTCTCAGTGGCACCCCATCTGGCTCAACTTCAATCCCAAGTTTCAGCAGACCCTCATATTGCCAAAACTTGGGAACTTAGGCAAGAGTATGGTAAAGAGAAGATTGTTGATTCTCTTATCAATCTGGGCCAGCTGCAGAGGCTCAAAGATCCTATTTTCCATGCAATGTGGAAACTTGTCATTATGAATCACTTCGTCAATTTTGAAAAGCTGTATGCTACTCTGGACAAAGCGTATGATCACAATGATGAGCTAGAAGACTTCATGGCTGGTTTTTCCTTGGTCAAGAAAGATCATGCAGTCACTTGCCATCCAATCCTCTCTGAATCTGATTGGTCCTGCACTTTTGATGCATGGATGTCTGTGGTGGTTATTTTCTATCCTCACCAAAAGACTGAACTGTTGTTGTATTGTAGAAGAATACTCGACTTCTTTTATTCCCTTCCAGGAGCCACATCTGTGGTGATCCATTTCAATAGAGACGCTTGTGATCATTATGCTTGTAAACCATTTAGGATGGATGATTATAATGAGCTTCATGTTCCTCTCTTGTCCCAACTCCTCAGCACATCTGCCTCATCTTCAGGTTCTGGAATTAAGTGTTCACCTCAGCATCTTGTCAAAGCCATAAACACTTATCCACAATTTGCCAAAACTGGAACCTTGGATTTTATAACCTCAATACATGTTCTGGCAATTGTTGGCATAATGTGTGCAGTGAATGTAACAGACGACACAGAGCAAAAAACCATGATGAGTGTCTCTCAAGACTCCATCAGCACAGACAACAGTACAGGTCAGGAGGAACAATGCTCAGAACTGAAAGGGCAAGAGCATCTGGTACACATCATATCAGTAGAGGCTTGAAGCGCCCAAACATCTTGGGAAAAGATGATCCACGTTACCAATGTGGCTTTCTATAGGATACGTCTAACAGAGGTTGTGTCATGTCTCCACCCACATTATCTACAGACACTGCCCCTCCACTACTGTCTCTTCCTCAGCATCTTCTATCAGATTTGAGTATACAAGCAACGTTGAACTCAATGAAACGATATATCCACGTAGAAACTCCATTCGACGTTGACAAATTCGAGAGTATGCTCTAGAATCATCCAAATCAGCCTTTTGCACAGTCTGTTATGTATGGATTATGCTTTGTATTCTGGCCTTGTGATGAAGGCTTGTGGTCATTGGACAATGACAAATCTCTATCCAATTACCTGGCAGATGATGCAGACATGGAGGCAATACAAACTTTCAGAGATAAAGAGATTGATGCACGAAGATGGTTGGATCCTCTTGATCTCCAAAAGCTCTTGCCTGGTATGAAAACATCTCCCCTCTTTGTGGTGTGGCAAAAAGGAAAGGCTTGAGTTGTTACAGACTATTCAGCCTTGGGTCTTAATGACAGTATCCCCCATATAGAAGCAAAGGTTAGGTATGATGATATGCAGACATTCAGACAAGCTCTGTACAACATGAAACAGAAACACTCAAACAAAACCTTGCTCACATGAAAGTCAGACATAGCCAGTGCCTTACTTAATCTTTCAGCTCATCCATTATGGCAGCTTTGACAGGTGGTAGAGGTTGATGGAGTGTGGTGCATCGTCCATCATCTGATGTTCAGTAATCAGGCTTCACCTCGATGTTGGTGTGGCCATTGCAAATCTGATGGCTTGGCTTGGGATTGTGAAGCTGGAAATCAACAACCTCCACAACTTCATGGACAACTTCTTTGGTTGGGATAAGGCATCCAACCTAGTTGAGTACAAGGGAGCCCTTTGACCAAGACAACAATTTCAATACTGATTTTGTGGGACACAATCGGTTGCCCCTAGGAGGATAAAAAGCAGGAGTTCAGCCAAGTTCTCAAAATAATCAGCTTTTGGCTTGACATCAATGGCAGATCAATCACTTTGTCAAAAGACTCGCTCAATGATATTCACAACAAAATAGAATCTTTTGTTGATACCCCTAATTGTCAACCTCCTCTTTGGGACTGGCAATGTCTCGCAGGTCATCTCTGTTAGGGAACTGGTCTCTGAACCATGTCCAACTCTACCCCAAGCTTAGTCTGACCGCTCAGCCCACTCTATCCCCTTCTGTCTTCTATTAGTCAGCCTTGATGAGTCATATGCATGGACCTTACTCAGCATCAATTATTGTTAGTCATACTCCATTACATACTGGGGCTCAATTAGTTAAACAGTATTAGTAATTGCACAGCCACCAATGTAGTATATATAGGCAGCCTGTGGATAGAATATCCTCAGGCTGAACAATAGCAGTGTTCTTCTGGCCTACACATTGAACCGACTGTAAGCTCTCTAGTGACGTCTGACCACTTGGCTAAGCTCTGCCAGTCTCTTGTCTGACTCTTGCCTGCCTCTGTGCCCGCTCAACTCCCACTTGTCACTGGCGCCCGCTAGCTCTGTGGAAGGAGTTCCACAGATGTGAGCATTCTCCTTACAATCTCAACTGGCTTCTTAATGTCCTCCCATGGAGCTGCTCAGCTCTAACATCTATGTATAGTAAAATGGCAAACAGGATGACTCTGATAAGACCCAGGTTGTATCAAGAGGTGTACTAACAATTTTCCTGGCACAACCGCATGGATTAGTGGTTAGCGCCTCTATGGATTACTGGTCACCCCCTTCAAGAGCTGAGGTTTGAACCCCAGGGCCCACCTTTGGCATAATTTTTACCAGTTTTGTCGGCATTGCCGCCGTTCCCTAGTAACTGCCATCATTCCACTATATTGACATTTGGGCGATTCCATACTTATTTTTGACATTTTTTTGACATGGCAGACAGCTTGACTGACGCTGCTAGGTGTCGCTAAGAGCTGATGGGCAGTTTCCTATATAAAAGATTGTGGCCTGTTGTTTACCTACTAGTTCCCCATGTTAGCACCTCAAGGGTCACCAACGGCGACCTCGCCTACACTTTACTATATATACTGTACTCATAGCATGCAAAATAACAAGTTACCTTTTTACCTTCACCAACGCCTCTTACGCTTGAGCTTCAGAACACATTTTAGTTCATTCTCAGTTTACTCTACGCCAAGCACACTTTTGCACAGTGTTCTTGTCCCACCGCTGGACCTACGCCAGTGTACCAGGAATCCTTATGCCTTGCAACTGTGGCAGGCATCCAACCTTTGGCAACTACGCTAAGATCCCCTTCACTACTTTCCTTACCGCTGCCCTCTACTAACCTGTTTCTGGGACCCTGCCTGACTTGCCTCAGCTAGCGAGCCCAACGCTACCTGCCTTGTGATTGCCTACCCCGACACCACAAGGTACAATTTTGGGTGTCATCAACTTGGAGCCCACCGCAAGGGACTTAGGGCAGAATTCTGCCAGAGACATGCTTCCAGAGGCTGCGCTGCCTTGCACAACAATCTGAAGGCACCATCATCCCTTTCCACTTAGCACCATCCACTCCACAGTTGCCTGGCGCCTTACCAACGACGACCCTTTTGGAAGAACTTTATCAAGCACACAAAAATCTTACCGCAGACGACATCAAGGACCTTTTCCTGCGTAGCATTGACTTTACAGTTAGCCCTGAAAACCCTCTATACTCACTCCTTGCCAACGTACAATCCTTCACTCCACCATCACCCCTCACCCCACTATCCCAGTTATTTGACTCCGGTATCCCTTCCCCATTTGCTAAAAGCACACCAATAATCTTATCCCCTACGCCAACTATACAATTATCCTTACCGACTCTCATGGAACCTACTGCCCAATGCATGCCACCTCGTAACCACTTCTCTGCGCCAAAGTGGGACGAAGCAAAACCTAGGGAACTCACTCAATACTTCAAGGAGTTAGAATACCTCTTCAGGGACTGCGGTATTACCGACCACACCCAAATGAAGGAATACGTGGCAAGATACGTTATGTATGATACTGCCGAGACTTGGACTGGCCTCCCTGAGTTTGCGGCAACCACTATACCTATTGGCAACCAGGTCATTACTGCTATTAATATGGGGGCTTCGTGAAAAGGCTGAAAACTGTAAGCCGCGATAAAACATTGAAAACGGTAGATGTACCTCGTAAGACAAACCATTGAACCTGCACCAATGGCGGAAAACAACACGTCAACAACGAAAAGAAGTCAGACTGATGCAAAGGCAATGGCCGAGTGATGAGATCACGAATCCATCACAACATCAAGATCTCAACATTCCGGACAGGTGGCTGTGCTTGGCAATGGCCGCCATCATGGATCACTGATCCATGATGATCTTGGTTGTATCACAATCTCGGAGTCGGACAGACAGGTGGCTGTGTCTGGCAATGGCTGCCATCACAGATCATCACTGACCCGGTGATGGGCCATCAAACTGCCCAACGAACCTCTGTTAAACCGTACCTACCCACTACCATTACCACTTACGCTTACCC
>JAGGAQ010000346.1:0-20693 GCA_017657225.1 Termitomyces sp. T69sscA | reverse complement strand
GACAGGGTAATCAATGATACAATGGTACTAATCACCTAGCAGAGGGAAATCCAAAGAGAACAAGTCTAAGGATTCCCCGCTGCTTGGCGCGGTGCATCAGCGGGTGGCGGAGGCGTGGGAACAACTGTACAGGTGACCGGAGCTAACCTTAACCTTGGGTAATGTTTGAACAGGAGGGACGTGAAGTTCCGGGGATTTCCAAAAAAGGAAATGACCTCCGGAGATCTCCGGGGGTCTAGAACGAGTCCCGGAGGTCTAGGGCAAGTCCCGGGGGTCCCGGGGGTGGCGTAGGATGTGTTCAAGAATGGAAATCGAATGGAAGTCCCCTGACAGGTTTGACTGGAGGTGATGTGTGGCCATGATGCATGATGGCTACTGAATAGGAGCTGGGGAAGGCTTTGGCACAGGTTATGGAAGAGCACTGGAAGTTGCTGTCAGGGGACTTCCATTCAACTTCCATTTTTGAGCACATCCTATGCCACTCTCCAAGACCCCCGGGGCTCGCCCTAGACCTCTGGGACTCGTTCTAGACCTTTGGAGATCTCCAGAGGTCATTTCCTTTTTAGGAAATCCCTGGAACTTCACATCCTTCCTGTTCAAACATCATCCAAGGTTAAGGTTAGCCCTGGTCACCTGTACAGTTGTTCCCATGCCTCCACCACCCGCTGATGTGCTGCACCAAGCAGCGAGGAATTCTTAGACTTGTTCTCTTTGGATTTCCCTCTGCTAGGTGATTAGTTACCATTGTATCATTGATCACCCTGTCTAATATAACTTTGGATTTCCCTCTACTAGTTGTGTGATTGAGCCGCAACTCCCAGAGGTTGCCCTTACAGCAGAACAAGTCTCCTAACTCTAGTCTGGAAGCCCCTCATAGCCTGCCAAGACTCCTTAGGCCCCTATTTGTCGCTTCTCCACCAGGCTTAAACACCCGCATAACTCTATGTCTCAGCTCACCAATCCAGACACTCCTCCAGATGCCCCGGCTCCTCAGGATGAGGCCTGGACTTGCCTGCTACACTTAGAGACACAGGTGCAACTGACCCAAGCTTCTCTTACCCACCACACGACCAAACTCTCCACCCTCTGCAAAACCACTGATCACATCTCCCAGTCCCTCCAGGCACTACTAGAGCACCTACCTCCAGTGGCAGAGCCATCTCCGGCAGCCCCAGCAGTCCCAGCAGCAGCTGTGGGGGTCCCGGCAGGCCTCTGGGTGTAGTTACTACATCTGGCGCTCCCAGACATGTAGGATGGTGACCACACCTCTGAGGAGTGTTTCCTCCAATTCTGCCTCACCTACATTCACCTCAGCGGAGATGCCTTTGACCCTGATGCGTTGAAGATAGCTTGGGTGCTGCCCTACATGAAGGTTGGACAGGCCTCCACTTATGCACTGCGTGTACTTTGGCGTCCAGGAGGTGTTGGAAGCTTTACAGACTGGGCCGCCTTTGAAAAGGACTTCCAGGCAGAGTTTTTCCCAATTGATCCTGCCAAGTCCACCGCTCTAGCGCTATGCAACAGAGAACAGTACAAGCAGAGAAAGCGAACATTGGATAAATACATTGACTCCTTCCAGGCATTGGTTGAGCAAGCAGCCTATCCAGATGGCCTGCAGCTGTGTTTCACGTTCTGGGATGGCCTGCACCCCACCTTGTTGGAGTGTATTGACAATCTTGCTGAAGGCCGCCCCGACAACAAGCAGATTGCCTCCTGGTATAAGGTGGTCCGGGATCAATGGCAACTCATGGAGATCCGGCAGGAGCTATGCCAGGCACACCCTGCTTCCCGCTCTACTTCTATGGTAACTCTCTGGCACCCTGCATTCTCACACTCAGGACCTGCTCTAGCTCCGGCTACTCCTGCACCACAACCTCTACCTCCAGGCATCCCCATGGATGTAGATGCGGCCCAGCAACATTACCCCGCACCGCTACTGTGCCAGCATGCAAAAGGCCTGGGCACTTTGCACAGCACTGCCTATTGGGCCTGGAGGTGCGCTACCTCTCCACTGCAGAGCAAGAGGAGCTTCTCCTGCAACTGCTGGCTGCAAAGGATGCTGCTGGAGCCCCGTCACCAGATGAACCAGCACCAAAGTTGGCCCAGGAGGAGAGTGGCGCATATGCCCCCCTCCCAGGCTCAGAGGAGGATTTTTAGTCAAGCAATGGATGAGGTGTATGCCTCCATTGCTGGGTACCAACAGGTTCACATGTCTATTGTTAGAAGATGCAAATACACATTCCAATGCCAGTCATTCTAAGACTGAAGAACCTCAAGGTCCCCTCTCTGATGTACCAATACCTTTTCCAGGTCCCAAGCCACCCCCCTTAGTGCCGGGCCAGCCCCGTCAGTGTGGTCCTCCCACTTGGAAATGCCGGCTGCCCTGGCAATATGTGGTAGCCTCCACTCCCTCAGTAAATTCGTTGCACCTCAACATAGAGATCAAGACTATGGACACCCAACAGGCTCAAGGGGTCACCGCACTTTTGGATAGCGGAGCAACAGGACTATTTTTGGATGCAGAATTTGTGAAATGCCATGGCCTAATCATGCAACCGCTCTCTAAGCCCATTCTGGTGTTCAACATTGATGGAACCCCCAATGAAGCGGGTGCCATCAGCTCCATGGTAGACCTAGTCCTCCGCTATCAGACCCATGCTGAACATGCAGTCTTTGCAGTCACCAGCTTAGGCAAGCAAGACATGATCCTTGGCTTTACTTGGCTCTGAGAGCACAACCTGGAGGTAGACTAGGCCTGGGGCAAAGTAGCAATGAGCCGGTGTCCTTGGAGGTGCTCTACCTGCACAACTGAGGTCAAGGAAGAGCGCCAGGCTAATGCACGAAAGCGTGTGACCATCCGGGCTTGTCATGCAGGCCACTTCCTCTTTGCAGACCTTGACCTTCTGGACCCTCCGCTCCTGGCATTCCCTTGTACAGAGGCCCTCTACAAGGATGACCAGAGCAGCGGCCAGGCCTTAGAGGACAAGCTGGGAGGGGAGTTCCATGGAATCCACCACCCGGAGTTCCCTGATGAGGTGGTAGAAGTTGGAGACCGGATCTATGTGACCACTCTGCACTCACCGCTACCTATTAAAGAGATCCGTGCTAGCCAGACCACTTCCCAGCAGTTGGCTCAGGTGTTTGCCACCAATTCTCTGCCCCAGGCATTCCAGGATGTGGTGCCTCAGTATCTCCATTGTTTTGAGGACATATTCTCTAAGGCCTCATTCAACTCACTCCCAGAGTGCAAGCAGTGGGACCATACCATTGAATTGATGCTGGATTCCAAGCCCTCTCCCTGTGAGGTTCACCCCCTACCCCTAAGGAGCAGGACAAACTCAATGCCTTCCTTCAGAAGAACCTGGACTCCAGTTGCATCTGCCCATCCAAGTCACCAATGGCTTCTCCGGTCTTCTTCATCAAAAAGAAGGATGGCTCGCTCTGGCTGGTCCAGGACTACCAGGTCCTTAATGCCATGATGGTGAAGAATTGCTACCCTCTCCCCCTCATTTCCAAGCTCATCAATAACTTCCAGGGGGTGTGGTACTTCACCAAGCTGGATGTCTGGTGGGGCTACAACAATGTGCACATTCAGGAAGAAGACAAGTGGAAGGCTGCCTTCCAGACCCATCGTGGACTGTTTGAACCCCTCGTCATGTTCTTTGGACTCATCAACAGTCTGGCCACCTTCCAGACAATGATGAACAACATCTTCCAGGACCTCATCGCAGAGGGTGTAGTGTGCGTATACCTTGACAACATCCTCATCTACACTAACATGCTTGAGGAGCACTGCCAGGTTACACATGAGGTCTTGGAACACCTCCGCCAGCATCAGCTCTACCTCATACTGGAGAAGTGTGAGTTTGAGCAGACCTGGATCAAGTATTTGGGGCTGATCATCTCGCATGGAGCTGCCGAGATGGACCCGGTGAAGGTGGCATGTGTGGCAGAGTGGCCAAAGCCTAAGAACAAGAAGGAGGTGCAGGCCTTCCTAGGATTCACCAACTTCTACTAGAAGTTCATCCAAGACTTCTCCCATCATGCGTGCCCGCTATTTGACCTCACTGCAAAGGACGTTGCCTGGAGCTGGGGACCTCCAGAGCAGACCGCTTTTGATGCTCTCAAGCACGCAGTCATCTCTGGGCCTGTTCTTCTCTTCCCAGATGACAATTCTCCCTTTCAGGTGGAAGCAGACAGCTCCAACTTTGCCACCAGGGCCGTCTTGTCACAACAGTCCCAGGATGATGAGAAGTGGCATCCAGTGGCCTTCTACTCCAAAAGCTTGAATGTGGTAGAGCGCAACTACAAGATCCACAACAAGGAGATGTTGGCCATCATCCGGGCTTTTGAAGAATTGCGGCATTTCCTGGAGGGCTCCCAGCATAAGTTTGAGGTTTGAACTGATCACAAGAATCTTGAGTATTTCCGGACAGCCAAGAAGCTCAACTATCGACAGGCCTGGTGGTCTCTGTACTTAGCCAACTTTGACTTCTCGCTGCATCACAAGCCTGGCTAGAGTATGGGAAAACCTGATGCACTGTCCCAGAGAGCGGACCACAGCACTGGTGGAGACGACAATAGCAACATTGTGCTTCTCCGACCGGAGTTGTTCGCTATCTCGGCTATGGAGGGCTTGGCAGTCCAAGGAGCAGAGGTTGATATCCTCTGGGACATCCGATGTGGAAACCAGGATGGCCACCATGAGGATGTTGTGGCTCAGGCAGCCATGGCTCTGAAGTTGAGACCCACCACAGGAGCTAAGTCAGTCCACACTAATGAATGGGCCCTCCGGGATGGGCTTCTGACCTTTTGAGACTGCATCTACATGCCCAACGTCCCAGAGCTCTGCTGGAGGATACTCTCACATTGCTGGGCATCCAGGCCAATGGAAAACGTTGGAGCTAGTGTCCCAGAACTACTGGTGGCCCCAGATGTCTCGGTACATTGGATCCTACACTAGCACATGTGACCTTTGCCTCCAGACCAAGCCTCAGCGCCACCTCCCCAACAGGGAACTCCATCCGCTACCTGTTCCATCTGAACAATGGAGCATAGCTTTGGTGGACTTCATTGTAGAACTCCCCAACGCTCATGGCTACGATGCCATTATGGTAGTAGTGGATCTCTGTAGCAAGGAAGCACACTTCATCCTGACCCACACCACCTGCTCTGCCATGGATGCTGCAAACCTGTACCAGAAGAATGTCTGGAAGCTTCATGGCCTCTTAGATGCCTACGTGTTGGACTGGGGCCCACAGTTTGTAGCAGAGTTTACTCAGGAGCTCTACCAACTTCTCAATGTGAAACTCCACACCTCCACCACCTACCATCCTCAGTCTGACGGCCAGACAGAATGCGTGAACCAGGAACTGGAGCAGTACCTCCACCTCTTCTGCAATGAGCGGCAGGACAACTGGGATGAGCTGCTTTCAGATGCAGAGTTCCAGTACAACAACCACGTTCATGCAGCCACGCAGGCATCATCCTTCCTCCTGGATACAGGACGCCACCTGCGCATGGGCCTCAAGCTCTGAAAAATAAAGCTGTGAACAAGTTTGTAGACCAGATGAGGGCAGCACAGAAGGAGGCCAAGGCTGCTCTGACAAAGGCAAAGGACGACATGGCCCGGTACTACGACCATGGAAGAACCCCAGTGCCTAGGCCCACTAGCCTACTGACTTCAGCTCTCAGCAGGAATGCAACAGCTTCACCTGGTATTCAATGTAGTCAAGCTAACACCGGCTCCAGAGGACCCTATCCCAGGATGACACCCAGTGCCTCCCCCACCCCTGGTGGTGGTCAATGACAACGAGGAGTATGAGGTGGAAGAGATTCTGGACAGCCACCTATTCCAAAGACAACTACAGTACAAGGTGAAGTAGAAGGATTATGGGATTGAAGACATCTCCTGGGAGCCCTGGGAGAACGTGCATGCTCCAGGACTGGTCAAAAAGTTCCACCGGAGACATCCAGATGTGCCCTGGGCTATCTGGAGAATCTACCCCATCTCACCAGCAGACCAGGCAATCCAGAACTTCTTCTACCCTGCACGTCGAGACGCTGCACGCTAGAGGGGGGGTGATGTCAGGGAACTTCCATTCGACTTCCATTTTTGGGGCACATTTTATACCACTCCCCAGGACCTCCAGGACTCATTCTAGACCTCCGGAGATCTCCGGAGGTCATTTCCTTTTTAGGAAATCCCTGGAACTTCCCGTCCTTCCTGTTTGAAAATTATCCAAGGTTAAGGTTAGCTCCGGTCACCTGTACAGTTGTTCCCATGCCTCCGCTGCCTGCTGATGTGCTGCACCAAGCAGTGGGGAATCCTTAGACTTGTTCTCTTTGGATTTCCCTCTGCTAGGTGATTAGTTACCATTGTATCATTGATTACCATGTCTAATATAACTTTGGATTTCCCTCTGCTAGTTGTGTGATTGAGCTGCAACTGCCAGAGGTCACCCTTACACCCTTGGCATCTCTCAGCCATCACCACTCACAACTGCCACATCAGCGCCAGTCTTGGCAATCCCCAGTGCTTCTTCCACCTGCAGCCACCACATTAGTGCCTGCCCTGGTAATCCTTGACACTTTTTTTGGCCCATGCCAAAGCCTTCCCTAGCCCCAACCAAGCTCCCATCATGCATCATGATTAATGCATCACCCCCAGGCTGACCTCCATGCTCCATGCCCCTCCTTGCTTGCCCTTTGCCTCTTCAACATTCCATACCTCCCATGCTCCTGAAGCAAGTCCCTTTCTTTGGGAGCTTCCTGTTGCGCTGCATGATCTACATTGATATCTGCCACTGCCTTGCACAATCCCTGGGCTCCATTGCAAGCCCTGGCGCTGCAACTCATCACCAGGGCTCAGGCCTGTGCCTCAAGGCCTACCTACTGCTTTCTGTATATAAGTTGTAGCATAGTATCTGGTATGCTAGTCTTGATATTGCCTAGTCTGTTCATATTTCTGTTTGTTTTCTCTCATGTTCTGTGCTCTGGTTTCTTTTGGTTTTGACTCTACTTCATTTTGTCTCATCTTATATTCATTTCATATCATCTTGTCTCTCTTGTCTCTACTTGTCTTGTACTTTGTTCAATCTATCTCTCTGCTTCTCTCCTTTCTGCCTCAAATCTCTAAGTTCCTCATCTCTTTCTCATTCTCAGCCTTGATCTTTTTCCATCTTTCATCTATCTCTTGCCTTGGCTCTTTCTTTTTCCAGCTTGGCTAGATCTCCATGCCTTAGCTCCGATCCCAAAACTTGCTAAGTTCCTTACACCCATCTAGTCTCTCAATTTCTAGCCCCAGGACTTGTGCTCACTTCTCCAGCGCTCATTTTCCACTTCCTCCCACACCCTGGCACTCATACTCTTAGCCCCAGCATAACCAGCACTCCTCGCTCACCCACTGCTTGCATCCCTGGTTCTGCTCCCTGGTCTTACACACTCTGCACTCATTGGCAGTACTTGCCGTGCATGTAGACACTGCATTTGCCATGTTAGGATTTGCTCAGTGATCTGAGCCTCCATGGTCAGTGGAACCTAACAAATATGCCTTGCCAGTTAACACAACATCTTAATGCATATAACATGTTCACTGGAAAGCAGCAATACATCTTCTACAATACCTCAAGGGCACATGGGGATATAAGCTCACTCTCAGCAGCTTCAAACCCATTATCTCACAAGGATATACTGACTCCAACTGGGCTAACTCCTTAAACATGTGTTGCAGCATTGGAGGATATGCATAGACTTTTGTCTCAGGTTTGATATCTTGGGCAACATGGAAACAAAGAACTGTAACAGAATCCTCTTGCAATGCCAAATACATGGCAGCTTTTGAAGCTGCCCAAGAGTGTATTTGGCTCCAAGCACTTCTAAAGACAATTGGACAACCAAACTCACATCCTACCACCATCTGCTGTGACAACAACTCAGCAATAAATCTTTCTGAAGATCCCATGCTACATTTACTAATCAAGCACATTGATATAAAGTACCACTTCCTTTGTGAATGTGTTGCATCAGGTGAGATATCTGTCCAAGACATCAATACAAAGGATAGCATTGCTGACTTATTCACATCACAAAAGCTGTCACGACTCGCCACCGACCCCCAGGACTCAGGCCCGGCCCTGGTACTCCCACCCCCTCAAAGCGACCTCCACGACTGCTCCAGGCCTGGACCACTACCTGGCCAACCACCTCAGCAACCCCCAGCCATCACCGCCCATCACTGCCACCCCCGGCATCCCCTCGGCCATCACCACCGTGACCGCCACATCAGTGCCAGCCCTGGTTATCACACTGCCCATGACCATCACATCAGCGCCAGCACCGGCAACACCCAACGCTCCTCTGGTCCATGCCGAGACCCTCATCACGCATCATAATCACGCATCACTGCCAACCCAATCTCTGCATGCCATGCTCCGCTCCCACTCCCCTCCTCACCACCTCACCGCTGCATGTCTCTGCATTCCCAGTGCAAGACCTCCATGCTATACAACATGTCTCAATCCCCACCACCGTCCCGCACAATCCCCAGGTCTCACCCTAAGCCCCGGCACCACAACCCGCCGCTGGAACCTGGGCCTGAGCCCCAGGGCCTACCTCCCGCACAGTATATAAGTCGTAGAGTAGTAAGTAGTACTCTAGTCTTGATATTACCATAGCTCTCGTACCGTCTCATTGTGTTTTGTCTCTGTCTTGTACTCTTGCACATTCCGGTCTCTATTTTCCACTCTGCTTTGTTTCTTATTGTACTCGTTTCATATCTGCTCCATTCGTCGCCTCTATCCATCTCGTACTCTAATTCCACTCTGCTTTACTCTTCATCTCTTTGCCAACCTCTAAGTTTCCTTGCCTCCTCTGTCTCCGACCTCAAGTCTCAACTCGTTCTGTTTCCCCTTCCCTTATCTTATCTTGACTCTTTCCCCTTTTGGCTTGCTTAATCTCCGCTCCTCTCGCTTCCATCCTCAGGACTTGCTAAGTCCCTGTGCTCGTCACTCCCAGTTCATTGATCCCCAGGACTCACTCATGCACCAGGACTCGCTCATTCCATTCTCCTGTCTCTCTGGGACTTGTGCCTACCTCCGGCACTTGTCTTCCACTCTTCTCTGGCACTTGCCCCCTATCCCAGCATTACCAGCAACCCCCCACCCACTTCTCCTACCCCACTTTGGTCTCCTACGCCTCGTGCCCCTACCGGTGCTCTGCATCTGTGGACACAGTGCTTGCCACATAAAGTACTTGCCCAGTGGACTGAGCCCCCATAGTCAGCGGAACCTCACAAAAGCTCTGTCAAAACCCCAATTCTTGCATCTACATAGCATGCTTGGAATCAATGCCACACTTTCATGTGAGGAGAAGCACACTTCTACCAGTGAAGAGTGTTGAGTGCTATACTGGTCAGTGCACCTTCATCCACATGGCCACTCTGTAACTTGCTTTGTTCCATATGCTAATACAATAGTAATCAATGGCTGAAAACTGTAAGCCACAAAAGAGAGTTGAAAACTGTAGACATACCTTGTAGAAATAAAACCAGTGATCTCACACCAATGGCAGGAAGCACCATGTCGACAGAAAGACAAAGAAGTCAAAAAGACAGTCTGGTGCAAAGGCAATAGCCAGGTGATGAGATCATGGGTCCATCACGACATTATGATCTCGACGTTTTGAGTGGATGGCTGTGCCTGGTATTGGCCAGCATCACAGATCATTGATCCATGATGTCATCAAGATCTCTGTGATTTGATCACAATCTTGGATTCAGCCAAACCTGTGGTGGTGCTCAGTGATGATCACTATCACGGATCACCAATCTGCTAACGATGCATCAATCAAGCCCAGTTGACGTTACTCCCTTACTGTAACCACCACTATCTGCCATTGCAACCATGGCCAGTACACCATCAACACTTATACAACCCACAGGAGGCCACAAAGAGAACAAGATTCAGTAGGAATGGCCAGAACAGGTAGTGGGGAAAAGGCTAAACCATTCTTCCAGGAGGGTCTGGACAATGCCAAGGAGGCATTGACACCCTGGATATGTGCACAAGGTGGCAAAATCATGTGGAATGCGCTTGGTCTATGTGCATTAACAAAGGATATAAAAGGCAGGAAATTTGGAGAGGACAGGCAAGCAATCAGCTTACCATGGCACGGAATCCCCAGCAAGTGGATTCTTAGGCATAGAAGCAGTGTATTGAATTTAGGAGGGTCTCTTTGGAATATTTAGTTATTGATTTGAATTAAAATGGGGTTCATTGGCTTTCAATTTGTGTGAACAAAAACCTTTATTTTAACATCATCAAATAAAACTATATTATTTTGTTTGCTAAAAGTGTGTGTGCATGTAACCAAGCCCAACACAACTTAAGTGATAAGGCCAATATCATCTAGTCAGATAATCTAACTGATAAGATTAGATCAGCTGATTTTGCATCATTGCCCTCATCTACATGGCCACTCTACAACTCACTTTGTTCCAGTATGCTTTGTTCATTCCTTTCCTTTCTCTTACAATACAATACAAGCAGACATATAAATACCACCTACATACAGATTATCACCCTTAGTCACTTATACAAGACTAAGAGTGAGTTACTTACAAATTTCAAATTACTATAACATGATTACTTACTTATAAAATCAGATGACAATTGACTTATATATATCTTGTAATAGGATCTCAATTTCTAACAAGGGGTCCAGCCAGCTCAGTCTCACCAAGGGATTCTCTCAGTTCACCTCCAAAAATCACCCAGTCTGCCAACCTAAATTTGACCTCCATCATGGCCTCCTCAACTGTTTGCCTGCCCACCAACCTATGCATGTACAAAGCTCTCTTTGATCTCCACCTTGGCTTAATCTTATCCTCCAAGATATCTTTCAAATCTAACCCATCCAATCACACAGACGGCAGCACCAAGCATACTTTCCACCCAGAACTATGTCCCCCTTGGCCATGCTTGCCGCCTTTCCTGCAGAAGAACACCACTCAAAGAAGAATCTCAAATCTTACCATGCGCTACTGGACCATTCACCACCTTAGACACATCAGAGCCAAGAAAGACAAAGAGGCATTGCTCAAACTTGTTGGCAAAGTCCTGCCTCCTATCTGCAACACAGATAATAAATACATCTCTTGAAAATGCATTTACATAGTAATTATAACATGCTTTGAGAACTGATGTTATTCATCTCAACAACCTGACACCCAGTACACCACAATCTCAGGCAGATGGTAACTAAGAAAGCATGAACCACCAACATTCTTGCCCCTCTTGTCACCATCATTGTGGTTGATCAAACTTGTATTTTACCTCCAAACGTCGTAACTCTTTGCACATATATCTTGCTCTTGGATCTGCATCATGTCAGATCCATTCCAGGTTTTTTCACATGGCCAACAAGGCAACACATTGACTCAAGGCACCATACTGTGGGCCAGCAAATTGGGTTTTTCCACCCAATCTGCACCTTTTACTTGTGATTTACCCCTACATTTGCATTCTTCCCTCTCTGATTGGTCTGCTACCTTGATTTTGAGCACATTTAATTGTCGTTTCAGGCCTTTTTGTCAATTTTGTCTTCAGGTTCCTTCATCTTATACAACTTCTTTCTTTCCTCACCCTTATAGTATGCCAACTCTGGCTTCATCAGCTCCTCACATCCCCTTCCCCCTCATATTCATGCTCCTGTTCCTGTTCATCCTCAGTATACATGTCCTGTTTCTGCTCTCACTCTTTCACAAAACCAATTTCTGCATGCTTTTCACATGCCACAACATCATCATATACCTTTGGTTTCAATCATCTCTCATACTCCACCTTCTCCTATTCCACTCATGAATGCTTATTTTCATCCACCATCTGTATTTCTACAACACCAAGATCCAAATCACTTTGTTCCTCTGCCTTCAGCTCTGGCACCAGTGGCTCCACAACTCCAACCACATACTTATCTTCCCAATATGTACCAACCTTACCCCCACCAGCTTTTTGCTAACCCAAATCCATACACCATGGGGGTTTTCCATTATCCTCATTTTCATGCACATGTTTTTCCAACTTACTTTAGATTACAATGATATTCCTTTCCCTTATAATTATGTTCCACTGCAACAACAGAACCCTTCTGGTGTTTCTTCTGCACTCATCCATACTGTTGAAGTCTCTGCTGATGCTAAACTCCCCCCAATATGCCCTATTCCACCACCAGGTGCCCCATATGATCCTATGTGCAAGGTTGCCCTTCCTCCACCATATCCACCACATTGGACTCCCAAGGAGGCGCATGCATATAAGAATTTTTGGAAAAACAACAATGTGTTTCTACATCATTTCAGGCAAGCTTTCCACCAAAATCTTCAACTCTCTCTGTCCTGCTCATGGCAGTCCATATTGTTTCTCTGTCCAAACTGCTCATCATCTGCTTGAATTCCTGCAGAAACATTATAGTGTAGGCAGTGCAGCTTCAGCCTAGAAGATTAAAGATGCCACCTTTTCTCATCTCTGTCCTTTGAACGCTATCCCTAATTATGTTCAGGCATGGCGCATTGCTGTAAACCAGTTATCTGGTAACCCCTGGAACTTCATAGCATATGAGCATATTCAGAAATTCATAGATGGTATTCCTGAACATTGCATCCTTAACGTCATCTATAAAGAAGTTTGTTGATCCTGAGATAACAACCCAAATAGAACGTTCAACTTTTATTTTCTTGCAGATACAATTCTCAAGATGGATCTGGACTTTTGGCGCCAGCAGGCTTCAACCATCAACACCAAGAACACCAGTAATTCATGCAACTCATCAACTTCAAATGCACCAACTTCTTCTACTACGACTACTGCTTAAGCAGAATCTTCAGATACATTGCATTACATTTTGACTGGGGAGACGTTGTGGGATAATCCATCTTGTCACAAGGCCAATGTCACTGTGCCTGATCCTGTCATGGAAACTGTTTCCTCACCACATTCTTTTGCTACTGATGACGTTGCTACACCTGTAATGTCAACAATTGTAGAGGAGGAGGAGAATGACATTGCTTTCTTTGCTTATGACTTGACCTTGTCTAAGTCAATCCATATACCTCCATACCTTGCATTTGTAAGCTCTGCAAATTCAGTCACACTTGCATCAATCACCTCAGAATTCAACTACATTCTTGACTCAAGATGCACGACACACATCATCAAGGATAAATGTTTGTTTTGGACATATAATTCAGATCTTGTGGTCCTTGTCAGTACTGCCAATTGTGGTACTTTGAAAACCCTGGCCCAGGGTGAAGTAAAGTTTTGATCTCATGTCAATTGTTAGAATGTTACTCTTGTTTTGCAAGAGTGTCTACATGTGCCTAATGTTCCCATCAACTTACTCTCCATGGGCTCTATGATGGATAATAACATGAAGTTGTTATTTGAGCAAGAGGCAACATCTATTTTCTTACCAAGTACCAATTTTCACCTTGAACATCATCCTATTAAAGCCACAGTCCACAATCAATTGTTCTTCCTCTTTTGTAATTTCATTTTACCTCACCCTGCCGTTTCTTTCTCAGCTGTGGCAACACTGTAGCTAATGTTTCCTTGTGTTATCGCTACACCACAACTTTGGCATTGTCACATGGGTTACCCTTCATGAGACACGACTAGGGCTATTCTTATGAAGAACTATGCTTCTGGAGTTGACTACTCAGGTGTTTTCAAAGATTGCCAATGCATCCCATGTATTATTGGGAAACAACCTGCTCATCCATATGATAATTTTGAACGTTGGACTACTAATATTTGCAATCACCTACACATGGATTCCTGCAGTCCACTCTCTACGCTATTTTCAAATGGTCATTCAAATCACTTCCACTCCATTCTTGATGACTGTTTGAACTATGGAAGTACTGCTCTACTGTCTTCCAGGGATCAAGCTGGGAAGCACTTCAAAATTGTTCAAGCACAGTGGGAATTAAAATCTGGAAACAAAGTACAAACAGTCCGGTGCGATGGTGCTAGGGAATTTGTCACTGGAAATTTCAAAAATTACTTCAATTCCAAAGGTATCATTCTTCAGTCCACTGCTGTGTATTCCCACTAGCAGAATGGGAAGGCAGAACGATACATTTGTACTATTGAAGATACTGCTCAGACCTTGATGGCAGACTCAGGACTACCAATGTCCTTTCTTGGTGATGCTATCCTCACAGTTCAATATCTAAGAAATTGTCTACCTACGTCCATGCTACCTGCTCTCACAACTCCATATGAGCTCATGAAAGGCACCAAACCTGATTTATCCCAACTTTGTGTATGGAGTTGTTGTCATGATCACGGCATCATGACACTGGATACTGCTTAAATAGTGCCTGCAACATGTTAAGCCAGGCTTGACATTGTGGCCTTTTAGCCCAGTTGGTAGATCACTTCTATTGCAGGAGTTGTGGTCATCACAGAATGTCAAGCCTAAAAGGTCAAGCGTTCGACTCCCTGAGTTGGCAGATTCTGGGTGTGCTAGAATTGTTGCATTGGGGTCTCTCTGAACAATAATGTACAGGGCCGTTTACAGCCTCAAAATTGTTCACATTCCCAATCTCCTCCTCCTTTATCATTGCCTCTACCTTCACCAGTCCATCCTCTCTTCATGTCCTCTTCTTTTCCCTCCACTTAAACTTCACCTTCATCATCCAATTCATCACAACCCTCTTGACCTCCTTTTCCTGAATGGCAAATGCATCCATGTTGCAATATCACCCACACCGAAGCTGGTCATGCATTCCTTGAGGATATCACAGAACGAAACAAACAGCTAACATGTCTTCAAGCAAATTGCCAAGCTCATCTGAATCCTTGTCAGGGGCTATCTGCTATTCTTGATCTTGATGCTCTCTTAGCGACCGCTACACTATCAGATCCTATTGATGATCTTGTGATACTAGAGAGTGCAACTATTGCTGAACAAATGACCTACTTGATCCATAGTCTCAATCCTCTTCACTTCTGTACACCTCAAGAGTATGATCTTAACAAAGCACCTGAGAATCATTATGAAGCCACTCACTGAAGTAATGCACCAGTGTGGTGGGCTCTATGGAGCATGAAGTTGAGAGTCTTCAACAACAGGGGGTTTTTATTCCAGCTATTCTTCCTCCTGGGCACAAAGCTATTAGTGTCAGATGGGTATTTGCATACAAACTGGATCCCAATGGGTCTATTATTTGTGGTAAAGAGAAAGCTTGTCTAGTTGCTCAGGGTTTTAGTCAAAGACCTGAGGATTACAGCTTGACTTATGCACTTGTTGCTAAAATGATGAGTATTTGGATTGTTCTGGCTTACACCACTCTACATGATCTGGATCTGTTTACTTTTGACGTTAAAACTGCTTTTCTAAATGCTCCACTCATGCACAAGATATACTGCAAGCAAATTCCTGGACTTCCTGATTTGGATCTGAGAATGGTCAAGCGGGTTATGTGAGCCTTGTATAGACTCAAACAAGCTTTGCATGAATGGTATGCAGTGTTACGCAAAGTTCTGGAATCTCTAGGTCTCACCAGATGCAAAGTTGACCACGCCATATTCTTTGGACGTTTCACATCACCCCCTGATTCCTCAATTCCCCTTCTTCCAAATCATCAAGAGCTCTTCATCATTATATGTGTACATGTTGATGATGGATTAAATGCTACTAATTCAAGACCACTCTATGACTGGGTAATTTGCAAGATGAATCAGAGATTTAAGGTTGTTGACTCTGGTGCTACTACTCTTAGGAATTTGTATCAATCATGACTGAAGCCAATGCAAATTGTGGTTATCTCAAAAAGGTTTCATTCTTGACTTGCTCATGACATACAATCTCCTTGATGCCACTCCACTATCATTACCACTTGTTGGCAAACTTCATGAACTGCCTGACCCTCCTCTAATGCTATACCTGATGTTGCCAATGAAGATGTCAAAATTCATTATCAAAGACTAGTGGGATCAATTCTTTACCTCAGTCTATGCACCCGTCCTGATTTGTGTTGACTGCCATGTCCCTTGGCCAGTACAATGCTAATCCCACACACATGCATCTTCTCACAGCCAAACAGGTTTTACATACTTACATATGCGCTCATACAAGGGGTGGTCATATGTTGAATATGTCATATTGGGTTGGGTAGGTAGGTCGAGGCCAGAGGCCCTTAATTTTTTTTTGGAGGTGATGGTACTTTCCATAAATGGAAGTTGTTTGGCAAATCCATCCTGTACAAAGTCGATCTTTCAGGGTTGCTTTTATCTTGCATCACTGAGCCCCGAAACTTTATGGTGGTAAGTATTTCCATTTATACAGTTTTATACTCACATCAACGTGGCTGACTTGCATTATGTAGTCAGAAATTGACGAGTCAAACCTTCTTGTTGATGCCAATAATCACATCTTGTGTTCCTATTGCAATACACGTATTAATGTTGGAAAAGTTGGCCTTGCAAACTGGCAAAAGGTGCATAAGGGCAGCAAGAAATGTGCAGAAAACTTGAAAAGATGGAAGGCTACTCAGGTTATTGTCAAGTCTCGGACAAAGGCTGCACAGTTTTTTGCACCAAAAGCACCCCATGTTGAGCCTACAGTATCTGCACCACAACCGATACAATCAACTTCTCTAATACCCTCAAAAAATCAATCACCACCAATGCTCTCTGCAAATGTGTGTCCTGATGCCATGAAACTTCTTTACACCTTCAAAAGAAAGATCAAAGCATTACCGACAACAGTCAAAGTTGCACATGCTAATCACCCACTTGCCGCATTTTCCGGTGATCCTCAAGGTTGTGTGGAGGATGGTGAGGATGCCTGGGAGAAATGGGATGGCCCATTGAACACATTATTGCAGAAAGAAGAAGACAACTTGCGAGATCTTGTTCGGATTGGTGACAATGGCCAGCCTGCGAGGGCAACAAACATGGTAAGCGGCGTCGAGAATAAGCTGGCCGCCGCTGGTCAGTGCTTGGTTCATTTGGGCCAGTGATCCATTTCCTTATATAGAGTATTAGTAAGCAGGTAGGTAGGTAGGTCACCAAGATGACCGTTAAAAAAAAATTCAACCCGATATGTTTAATTTTATTTTTGGAGACCCCTTGCGCTCACGTCGACTCCAACCTCGGTTGTTCTCTCCAATGAGGTTGTTTTCATCGCTACCTAATAGTGCTCAGATCCGGGTCGACACAAGTGAACGAAGGTGAGCACTTAGATTTAATATTATTATACTTGTCCTGACTACAAGTGAACAAAGTTTGTTTTATCTTGTCTGTTGGGGTCATAGTGAGGCTGCCTTACCGACAGCCTTTCAGAAATTGCTGTCGGAGCTTGAGAGACTTGCGCTTGGTTCAATCAAATGAACCCAGGGTTTGATTTGACTGATGTGTTTCGTTTTTGTTTTGTTCTTTCGGAGGAGCTTAACATATAATGGGTAGCCCTGTGACCAATGCCGTAATTGTGTCCCAAGAGCCCGCTGGTGAGAGACGGTGTGAATAGAAGTCCCCCCCCTAAAGTTCCAGGATGGTGTAGGGACATCAAGGATTGAGAGTGATAATAAGAGGAAGGATTGAGAGTGTCATTGAGGTTCGTTCACTGACAAAAAGTGCAATTGTCTGCTCACTTCAAGTCAGCCCCTGGCCACTCAATACCAATATAAAGATGAGAACTGGCTATCATTGGCTATCATGGTTCTCAGGCCTCGCTCCTCTAAGGCTGCGTGTTGTTCAACTGGGCCACTGCAATGTGAAACATCAATCGACTGAAATAGCCAGAAGTGTGAACTATATACATATGGAATCATCAAATTGATGATGGCACCCACGCCATCTGCTGACTACTACTCTGTGCTCACCTTCGAGTGACCTTGCAAGAACACAATTTGAATCCATGCGACGTCTAAGGTTCGTTGATGGGCTGTACAGGAACGAACTTGAGTGCTTGTACTTATGGTCAACAGGCAGCTCCTCCACTCAGGAAAGTCCAACCACAATGATCCTGCACCGTCCGACATCCCAGGAAACGAGTGCGAAAGGGATTACATGCTCTCCAAAGCACGGTGGAACGACACCTTCCAAGAGAGTCTTCGTGATTTTCAGCTCAAGTTTGAAGAAGAGGAGAAGGCCCGGTCAGCAGGAGAGCGTGCACGAAAACGCGAATTTGATCGTACGATGACAAATTTTGGTGATATCTTCCTGAAAAATCACCTACGGCGACAAGGACTGTATGAGAAGACTGTTGAACTTCATGAAGAGAGGTTTCAAAAGGCTGATGCTGCACGGGAGGCCATATTTGTCCAGGGGCAGCAAGATCGTGAACGTGCTTTCGAGATCGAGAAGGAGATGCGTGAAAAACAAGCGGAGTGGTTTATTACAACACAAAAAGGACTCTTAAGCCACAGTCGTCAGAGATTGACAGAGAAATGCGATGCCATCAATGCTGCATTGGTGGAACAGTTTGACAGGCTCATGGAAAGGCAGAAAGAAACTGGGGAAGATTCCACGCACCAGGCCACGGTGAGCTTTCGAAAGGATCAGTATCAACATTCTAACAGTATATAATGCTTAGCACGTACCGGTAGTTCCTGATGGAAGCTCAGGACCTGTGGATTTGCATTCACTTATTTCATCACAACCTCCACCAAAGAGTCCATCCTCCCCTTCCTCATCTCATGCTACAGCCATCGATTCTCCTTCACAGCCAACGCTTACCAAAGGTAACGATCAACAGATTTCACAGGTTTCTCAATCTTCATCTTCATTGATGAAGAGTATATCTCAGCCCTCTTCATCACCTCATCTTGAGAGCCTCAACTCTTCGACGCAACCGACATCTCCTGAATCTAATGATCAACAGGTACTATCACCCCATCTGGTCGAACAAGGAAATCCAGAGGGAAGTATTCAATCAGCCAGGGTCGAAGAGGACAAACCTCATCCATCTTTTATGCGCTCTCAAGAGACGCGGCAAGAAACATTTTTGCAGGATGAAAGCGAAAGAGATCGCCGATTCCAGGCATCGGAGGCCCGACGCGACACCAGGGAATCGAGACGCAGCACTGTTTTCGATGGTAAAATGAACCAGTGGTCGAAGAAATCACAGACAGAACAAACCCGTGGTCGGGAAGAACGCTTTAGAAGAGAGATTCGACGTTCAATTGCTTTTCAGAACGCCGAATCGTGCCGTTGGATTGCGCTCGAACTTTCAGTGTCCCATTTGACGGGCCAAATGTATAGAGAAGAGGATTTAGAAGATATTCACTTTGAACATCAGGAGGAAACGCTTTTAGCGTTATACGAACGCCAAGCCAATCAACTTGATCAACGAACAGAAGATCAAATTGTTTGGTTCAAGTTTATGCGGGATAGGAATACCCCTTTTGATTCGCCAGCTGGAAAGGTAGGGTAGATGCAAACTTCTTCACGTGTGAAGCCATCCAACTTATGTACGAAATTATTTTCGGTGAAATTCTCACAGCTCCAGGGAAGAGCGCGTTCTTGCTCGGAAGGTTTTGTGAGTCGTTTGATCCTTTCATTGCAACCTTCTGACACAGGCTAGGGGCCACGCGCACTTTTTAGAGGCCAAATCATCCAGAATGCACTTCCAATACCCAAAACTATAAATAGTGTCCGAGTCGAACACCACAAAATGCAGGAGATGTTTGATCAGTCACAGGAGTTACGAGCCGAAGCTTTTAAAAAAGGTGCAAAAGAACGGGATTTTACTTTCACAATCAACGAGGCAAAACGCGAGGCCAAGTTTGTAGAGGTCCAACAGAAGCGCAAGGAGATCTTTGACGAGGTCGAGGATTTGCGCGAATCCGACTTTGAGGAGGCCCAGCAGCGACGTGAGTCTGAATTTTGGGCCAACGAAGGAAAACGAGAAGACGAGTTCGACAAAAATGAAGTGGAAAGAAACGACAGGGCGAGAAAGGCGCAAGAGAATCGGGCGCGGCAGTTTCAGGCGATCATGTCGGAAATGCTACAGCAATGCAGAGATGAGGAGGAAGGGCGATTGAAGGAGTTGGAACTTTTGGGTGAGGAGTTGATCACGAGCAGAGGGAAGGGACTGCCGTTAAGTCGCGATAAATTTCCGCGTCGTATTCGTCATCGTTCGGAGTGGTGGACAGCAGTGGAAAGGGATGCTTATTTGAATGAGCGCCTGGTCGAAAATATTGCAGCTGACGTGACGTGGACAAGCATACCTAGACGGAGGATTGTATCAGCCGGTTGATACACTGACTGAGGATGCTTGAATACACCTGGAGTCTTTGGATTCAGCAAATGAATTGAAATATATGGCTAGTTATAATATATGGCTGGAGTCTTCGGATTCAGTAGATGGATAGAAGACCCCCGTGGAAAATATACTAGCCCCAACCGAGTCACGTGATTGGGCACTCCCACCCTTACGGAATGCAACAGAAAACTCCGAGTCGCTCCTAGAGAACTTAATAGAAATAGAAATAACAGAGATATGGGCTCTGGGGGTGTGCCACCACTTGACGACTTGGGAGTTGAAATTATGAGAACCAGGGGAAATATGGGCTCTGGGGATAGGCAAATTGGAGGGATGGGACTCAGGGGAAATATGGGCTCTGGGGCTATGCAATTTGAAGGAAACATGGGCAATTTGAATCAAGCTGCTTCTAGACAGCCTGA
>JAGGAQ010000345.1:0-20739 GCA_017657225.1 Termitomyces sp. T69sscA | reverse complement strand
ATTTTTCATTTGGCTTGCGTTTAGCTTGTGTCCTGGCTGCCTATGCACGCAGTCTCAAAGACTATCCTTGACATCGCGTTCTCTGCTGACAACCTTCCGGAGGCAATCAATCTGGTCCATCCCCGGTCTGTGAAGTGGGTTGAGGTGATGAACGCTTTCAAAGCGGTACTGGATAAGGATGGGTATTCGTTACGTATGGTATCTTTCCAGGAATGGTTTTCTCTACTTGAGAAACGTGCCGGAAATGCCAGCGACGCTGACCTCCAAGCCATTGTGAGTTTATACGTGACCAGTCACATTATACCTGACCAGACTCATTCAATCCATGCATATTCTCTAGCCAGCTGTGAAGCTTCTTGAGTTCTTCCGCATGCTATCTCAGTCTTACCATGGTACTGCCGAAGTCGAGAGCGGAGGACTACCAAAATTCGCGACCGCAAAGGCTCAAAGCTTGAGCCAGACGATGAGAGAGGTGCAGCCTATTGTAGCGCAGGACGTGAATCGGTGGGTTAGGTATTGGCATTGTTCTGGATTTCTATAATTGAAGTGGCTGAGTGATTGGTTGGGTCATTGGTGGAGTTGTCAAATTGACTTACACTACCAATAATTTCTAATTGCCTCTGCTCTAATAGAATCCTACTTGTCTGCAATTGTAGAGAATCTCAGTGCCTTATGAACTGTATATTTCTGTCACTTGTTTAGCCTGTTCGAGCAAGGTTTTGTCATGCATTTTTACCTCTGACCAGATATACCTCCCTCACTAGTCTTTCACACTGTTTTGAAATCAATCTTCCACGAAGGTTAGTCCGGTAACGTCTAATTGAGTTAACGGATAAGGTACCCAAAGAGATCAAATCTACATGAATACTTTCGGTTCCATTCCGAGGGGTCCGGATGTTTACGTGGGCCTGATCGCTCTCGCAGGACGATATCTTCCATCTTTGTTGCATACATTGTCTTTTTCGCTGTTTCCGTATGAGAAAGACTTGACGCGGAACGAAGAATAGTACATCATTTTACTCATGATACAATTACCCTTGGTACGCAGTCGAGATCACTGTCAATCTAAACATCAATGGGCACGTAGGTAGTCATGTCGCAGCAGTGAAAAGATTAACGCAGGAGGTTACCTCACGGCGATGTGATTGTTCACGCGAAGTATATGCGGAACGAGACGGTGTTTGGTTCAGACACCTCTTTCGTAGAGTTGCAAGTGAATCATCTGTATGTGTCACGGAGGAATCAGGTTGCTATTGTTGAAGGGTCCTGTGTTGACTTGATAACGTCTTTCACTTTGTAACACGAAAACGATGCGGCGACTGTTCATCAAGGGACTAAAATTCTTTCTGAACGTTCCTCGTGAGTCCAAACCGTGATTATGTTGTAGACCGTCACTCTTCACTCCTTTCATGTTTTCAAGGGGCGAGAATGTGCGTGAATTAGTGCGAACGAAATAATACAACGCACGTGGGTTCATATATAAATCATGGCCAAGGAAAGCTGACATTCCCTCGACCACACTAAAAATCCACATCGCATTGACCAAATGGCTCGTGATTTTGGAATGAACCTTATTGACAATGGAGATTTACGAGTGTCCGAGAAGTGCTTGCGCGACGTATGGCTCCTCTAAATACTTCATTTCCTCCTCGGTGAGCTTCATATCCGCCACGGCTATGGAAACGACGTCAGCATGTATCCAATCGTAGAGCGTGAACACGAAGACGAAGAGACAGCTTGAGAACGGAGTCCCCAGGTATAAATGACAACCCGAGAAACCACGGACAAGAACAATGAGGAAGAAGAGAAATCAACTCACCGATCAACTCTTCCAAATTCTTCATGCTCGTCGTACCCACAATCGGGGCCGTCACACCCTCTTTCGAGAGGCACCACATCGTCGCGATCTGAGCCATGGATAGACCTTTCTTGACAGCGAGATCTTCAACGCTATCAAAATATGTATGAGCATTGAGTAGAGGGGTGAGGTGGGGTGAGTTGAGGGGACAAACCGTTTGATGATTTCAGGCGTCCCAATTGCTTTGAGGTATTGAAGAAGGAATCTGTTACACAATGCAGGCTGAGTGGAGAGGAAAGGACGAGTTGGGAGCGGTAACATACTCATCCGTCTCGCCGCGCTTTGTTTGCTCCTTCAGCGGACGCGTCAGGAGCCCGCGGCCAAGTGGAGACCATGGGATTGCGCCGACACCGAATAACTGGTCAAGTTAGTTAGTGCGGATGTATATGCAGATGGAGATGAGAAGATGAGCGCAGGTCAAGGACAGGAAAAGGGAAGATAGGAAGAGGGAAACAGTACCTTTAGAGTGGGAAACATCTCACGTTCCTCTTCACGGTAAAGAAGACTGTGGTGGTTCTGCATCGTTATGAATGGAGTCAGGTTGTGTGTTATTGCGTAGTCTGAGAAACTAGTCGGTATTCTGCTCGGCAGAATGGGAGGGCTGAGGCGTACTTTGCATTTGGTGGACTTGATTTTTTTTGGTGGGGAGCATCAATTAGCAAAAGGGAGGTTATGGAAAAGAAAGAGGATACATTGATAGGCGTGGCACGAGCTCATGCCAATATAGCGTACGTAGCCGGCTTTTACAACGTCATGGAGGGCTTGCATCTGTTTTTTCCCTCAGGACAGACGAAACGCGAAAAAAGGAGATAAACTCACAGTCTCCTCGATAGGCGTTTCGTAGTCGAATCGATGGCCTAGAGCAATGAATATCACGATGTGCAAGTGATATTCTACTCAAGCCAGACGTACACAGTAAAACGTCGATATAATCCATACCAAGGCGCATGAGACTGGATTTGACGGAATCGAAGATGTGCTGAAAAGTTTTACGTTAAGCCAAGCAAGAGAACAGGACGAAGAGAAAGACCGGACTTTGCGACTCAAGCCGTGCTGATTGACATATCCGTCAGCGTCAGAACCCTGGAAGACCATTCTGTTGTCACGTCCAACAGTGTAGTATACCTGTGCTCGATTGTCAGTCAAACGTCCACTTCAACGACGTGTTGAGACCTTGGTAATGACCACGATCTCTTCGCGTGGGAGCTGGAGCTGTTTGATGGCTTTTCCGAGGATGATTTCGGAGAGGCCATTAGAATATGTCTGCAAGTGATTTATGTAGAAATCATGTGTTTGAGTCGATGGAGCATTTGCGTACGTTGGCAGTGTCAAACGTCTGAATACCCGCGTCATATCTGGATCATGGTCCATTTTTTGGATGGGAGATTGAACGAGAACGAGTACGCACGCATACTTGATATGTTTGATCGCCTCTGCCTCACCAAGTACCCACTCCTGCCACTCAGGGTTGCCATACTGCATTGTGCCGAGAATAATCCTGGAGACTTTGAGCCCAGAATTTCCCAAACGAGCTGCACTGCATATTTGGTCATCTACAGGAATGAGTGTCGATGACGCGCACCATAAGAGACCTTGAGTTTCGGTTTTTCAGCCATGGGTGCAATATAGATCTGGTCTTAGTGCGAGGAAGTAGGTGCCTGACAGGATGGTTGAAGACATTTATAGCTTGTCGGTTCATCCATACCCGGGAAAGTGAAAGAAATGCACCAACGCTTATTGGAGGAAAGCAGCACGTAGATAAGATCATTGATAAGATCTGTCCGAATACTATAGTCTGTTTCTCCACAGCTATTCCTGTACTGTCCGTATATATCCGATACGTGTCTATCTACACATGAAACGCGCGACAAAGGTGGTATACTGGCTGGTGGGAACATCAACTGTTATTCTGAACTCTTCCCATGAGAGTAGAAATCAAGGAATAAAAGCGAACTTGCCTTAACATATCCCCAGGTCTTCTCTTGCCTACTTATTCCCCTTCGTCCAGCACCAGTGACATCTTCCATATCCGGGCGAATGATTTTTCGCCTTCCAATCAGGATTCAAATCTACGTTCAAATTCGGAGAGGGCACAGGCCGGGGTGGGGACTGTCCGCAATGATGGATATACTGTTGCGGACGTGGGAAAGCCGGAGAAGCATTTGCAGTCCCATGAGGGACAAAGGGATAGCCTGTAACGGCAGGCATTGGTTGGTGCGGGACGGTAGGATAAGATCTTTGCGTTCGTAAGACCCCAGACGGGACCTGCATTCTTATGTTTGAATCAGAGGTTGGGCTAGGCAACCCCGTGGGGGCAAAAAATACGGGGGACTTCAGGCTTTGTACTTGAGTCTCAGTGAGCAGCGTTGTACCGCGAACACTGGATCCTCTAATCATTGTCTTCGCGCGTTTCGTTCTCGTGGATCTATGCATATACTCGTTGGTTTCTGTATCGCTGAGATCGCTTTCTGATGACGCGGAGCCTGAGTCGGGGGAGGGTGGTGGTAATGGAGTGACGGAACATTGGTCTCGATGTACATCTCCATTTGGAACACTCAAGCCCGCTGGTTTCTCCTGCTGTGACTGCTGTAAAGCATCACCTTCAGAATTTACATGACTTGGCGTGGTCGACCTTCGTCTCTCTGCGGCATCTGCCAAACGTCGTCTTCGCTCTTGGATTCCTTGTGGCCCTTCGCCAGAGACCATTCTACCAGTGCCTGTAGATGATAAGAACGCGGGGTTTCATTGACGGAAATCCGCTTTCTGAGTCGCACCTAATTCTCTGCCCTCGCCAGTGAACGAACGCGGAACAGATCCGGTACCATCCACCGCTCGGGCCTCACTCTTCGTATCTGCTGTCGCATGAACAAGCGCACTCTCCTTTACAATAACCACACTCACATTCTTTCCTCACCCGAGTAGACGAATCGTTATAAGAATCTGTCGTATTCGTGACCTTCGAGTTGTTCGATCGCTCATTATGCGTACTCCCGAGATACTGGCGCGAATCACCTGCAATGACAGAGTAAGTACCTCCGTTTATGACGAAGTCTGTGGCCTTGTAGAAGGGGCCTTTGATTTGGATGCCCGAGTTCGTCCTGGGTGAGACGTCGGTTTGATTCTGAGGTCGACCTCGACTGGCAGGGTCCATTCTGTTTGTGTGGTGGACGTCGGAGGTCATGGTGGTGCACTGAGAGTAACAGATGGTACTGTGCAGAGAAATAGACGCTGGTTAGACTCCACTCTTCACATGCTGTGTGTAACCCCGATGTCAGTCCATCTATTGACAAGGCTGTACACGTCATACTGACCTATTGGAAATGCAAAGTCTCCGATGGACAGTAACTGCTGGAGGTCGCGGTTCCCCGATGCAAGATTACGCGTATATATGAAATGTGGCTCTGGTGTGGAAAGGGTTTGTTGTGGTGCGATGCCGTTGATCGAACTTCTGTTGCACATGCCTTCCAAGATCGCAGTCGGTTGAACGGATCAAGTCTCGAATCTCAAATCATGTATAGTCGGAATGGTGCTCTGACATTTTGGGAGGACGCGACGTGCGCGTGATGTTTCCCAGCGTCCTCGGACCCAAACTTTTGATCATATCAACTTGAATAGCGTCACGAACTCGGGCTGTTTGATATCGCATCTTCTCATCTTATTCAAACGACAGTCGCGTCGTGTTTTCTCGCACCTCAGAGTCTAGGCTACCTCTCACTAGAGGTAATGCGACAATGACGGTCCTGAGGCCGGTTCCATCCTGGACTTTTCCAGGACTCGTAGCTCAATATGCTGGGGCTCGTTGGTGTTCCACTATCTCTCATCTATATTTCGTATCTCTAAAGTATTCGGTCGACGAGAATGGAGGAGATGAGAATGCAAACGTGACCTGTCTATAAGATTATATGTGCGTCCTGTTTGTTGATCGGGTATGGTGTAACGGCTAACATTGCCGCCTTTCATTATCCCTGCGGATTCGCGGCAGCTCGGGGTTCGATTCCCCGTACCCGAATGTAAAATATTGCCATGTTACTTTTGTACAGCTGCTCAGATCTCGTTCAGTAAAGAAGTTGGGACAAAACCCCCTCAAACCATGCGGGTATGGTATATAACGGTAGATCGTAACGTTTCTTATGCTATGTCTCTTTTCACCTCCAGTTAACCAGTCAGCATCCGAGTCTACATACGATGCCTCCGCATCTGTATTACTTATGGAGAGCTAGTACTAATTGAAGGATACTTCTCAACGCGATTACCGACATGCATGAGGGCACAGGACGTCAACAATATCCACTTCGGACAGAAAAATCGATAGCCCTAGCAGTTCGAGTCTTTTTTTGGTGTCCTTTGAGTAGATTCTGTGCGGCTGTTGAACGTTGGATAACTGATGGCGAACAAACACGCAAATAAGGACCGGAACAAGCCGCTCTTCTTGTCACGCACATGAACCGCCGGGTCCGGTCTTCGTTCCTCTCCACCCACAAGCGCAGTGATGTGCCAGGACCTTCGTCTGACTCCAAAACCCTCCATACATCCTCACAACCCGACCACGTCAATGCTTACTGCCGATGTGAGCTATATCTGATGAGCGTCACCTCCGTCCCTGCTCTAGTCTCCTCTCGTTCTCATCATATCTAGGTGTGACATTTCTTGGGTTAACACTAGACGCACGTACTTGTCAATGTATCTGCCTCACTTCTCACTTCTTCCCCACCCCCCTTGCGCCGGAATGATACTAAAACCCACACTGATGTCCTGGTGAGCCGACACATTCTGGCCCAATTCCTTTTCCTTGGCACTCTTGGCACAGCTTGAAAGTGACCACAATCTCAGAGTAAGTTTTCCCGTCCCAACTTGCCTTACGGCATCCTATTGAGACTCGCACACGGTGAACGTAATCCATTTTATGGTATGCGTTTGACTATTGTTTGGCTGAAGGTCGATTGTGTTTCCACCTCCGCATAGCTCAAAGGGGCTCAGACAGGAAACGACCATGTGCTTGTGGTTCCTTACCAGAAGAGTGAGTTATAATCAGAATTCTTAGTATCGTCATTGATCAGTTTTCTGTGAAGCTAAGTGAACTTTCTTCGTCATTTTATCCAGTTGCTCCGCACCGAGGTTACACTGTGGAAGTTAGCTCGGTTATTCAACACCAGAGAAAGTCGCCAGTAGACAAGGTTTGTCCCATTAAGCATCGCTGAATATTCTTCGAGAGAGCCTGCCCCGTGTCTTTTTCTTCCTCACCACAAACCGTCAGCTGATTTCAACCATCGCCGAATCATCTTCTAAAGAGTCTGCCTCGCATCTTCTTCGCCTCACCGGACACATACGACTGTTTCCAGTGTGCAGGCGGAGGCGGCATCGTTGTAAGTCGGAAGGGATACTGCCGCTGCGGAGAAACCTGCATGATCTGACGAAGAGAGAATTTTACCACCGAATCTGGTGATTTTGCGACGACTACTGTTTCGATTATCCTTGCAAAAATCTCACGGGTATTACATTAACCGTCTTGAGAGGGCACAGTGGCAACTTCTCCAGCAGAATTATATGACATTGCTTGCTGCTACGCTACACGCGCTGTTCCTGCTCTGATAATGATACAAATTCTTCTGGTCATATGTCGACTCTGGGCTTTACTTGTCTGCAATAGGAAAATCCTTTCCCGTGGTGCTCTTGTACTTCGAGCGGATGGCATCCGAAATTTGCTCATCTTTCGCCTGCTCGAACGCAGATTCGTTGGACTGCTGACCTCCTCCCATGCGTTGCTGGATAAAATCAACACCTAGTGACGATGCGACATTAGCATCGATCGTTGCGCAATCATAATTACCATGCCTTTGTCGAGGAGATCTGGCGAATATCAATAAGGAAAATACGACGAAAAGGGCCTGAGATGCATACCTTCGTTCTTCTCACCGGCCTGCCCACCACCCATGGAGCTGTTGATCTTGTCCATCATCCCACCACTTCCGCCACCACTGGGATTCTGCTCGTTGGTATCTGAGGATGTGTTAAAAGCTTTCTTCAAGGAGTCCATGATGGCTTGACGTTCGATGTTAGCGGGTGAAATATATATAGCCTGATATGGCGCATTATGTCAAGGTGAGACAGAAGTGAGACAACGTCTGGTCGCAAAATTTACTACGTCACGATCAGCCGTTTCAAAATAGCGAAACCACATACGCCATACGATCAATGTGACGGAGCTCAGCTTCAAGTCGGAAATGCATGGTGAGATGGCCGAGCGGTCTAAGGCGCCAGACTAAGGTGTTGGATGAATCTGGTCTCTTCGGGGGCGGGAGTTCGAATCTCCCTCTCATCAGCCTTTTACTCCACTAGGCCGTACGATTCGTTCTGAACACTCCATTTTGGAGATCTCACGAATTCAGGAGTTTTGAAGAGGTTATGGAAGGGTTGTATGAGCTACCACATCTCATCAACCTGACCACCGTGCTGAATGAATTTAGAATCAGGATTATTGGAGGAAAACACGATCTCACGCTTCATGAGCATTGGTGTCAGGTGGAGTATCATCTGTGGCATCGCGCCACGTACAATCTCCTCTGTCGTTGGACGCGCTTGACTTGATCAATGATGAGGACAACGAGGAATACCATGATGACCTTGACGATCCTTCAGAAGGCGAGGAAGGCGCTGCCTGAAAAGAGTATACCTTGAAAGATTTTCAGTTCACAGCGCGGCATGACGGCGATGGAACGTCAGATTAAATAATTGTAAACGCGGGGGACTTGGCACGCACAGCGTGTTCTGGCCGGCGGGCCGGGTTTCCGACCCTATCGTCGATTTGAGGCATCAAGAGCGGGCATCTGTCGACAGCCAGAAATCTTAGCCGGTCGCTCTTGGACACGTGTTGTTGACGCGTTGTTTGTTCTAGGATGACTAAGGACGTTGATTTTACTCAAGCTATGTCATTACCTTGACAATTCCCTTATATGATGTCTGCTTCCCCGAGTCCAAAAGTAACTCAATCTATCCTTTCCTTGCACGATCCCGTGCGGAGGAAGAGTCCTCAGACCATTACTCTGGCTGCAGGTCCCAATGCTGCGTGCACAGCGAAATGAATATTCACAGCTCTTCCGGTTCTCTCATCAAGTCCGAGACCGTCTCTAGTTACACTGGTTACGGTGGAGAAGAAAGCCTTAATTGACAGGTCAGTCTGTGCTATTCGTGACAGAGAAGCTCATCTAGCGCCCCAACTCCATTCACAGCTATCCGAGGTCCACGCGCATGTCCAATGATCTTGTCATCAGTCAGTCGAAAACTGATGATGCGTATAAAAAACGCCGTTGCATAACTGTTGGTTATTCTTGAGACTTCCTCCGTTCTCACCGCCCTCAATTCATATTGCATGGCTTCCAGCCTTAAATACCACGCAGACTCCTTCGTCACTTGAACTCCTTCCAATCCAAGTACGGTTGAGTCTGACTTCGGGTTGACTCGGACTGGGCACGATTAACCATGGGCGCTCCCTTCGTCTATAGGCCACCACTCACTGCAAACCATTATCCCCAGGCATTTTCATTTCCCTACCCAGCCTACCCGGCACAACAACGCCTTCACACCGCTTGGTTGAACCCTCTTAATCCTGGCTTACGACCTCCTAATATCCTGCCTTCATATTCGTACCCGGGTACACATCGCTTTCCAATACCGCTTCCCGCTGCTCCAATGCAAGCACCTCGAACTCTTCAAGTGGACGAGAGAGGTCACCGCAGAGGTCACCGCAGGTGGAGTCCACCTCCGCGTAGTCTATCAGTGCCCGCGGAACACGAACAAAGGGTACAAAATCCGCCATCGCCCCATCCTAGAGCAGCTCTAGATCAGCGACATCGAGATCGATTGGACAACCCCTGGAACGCGGGAGAGCCTAACTGGCGAGGTGAGCAATGGCAACAGAATCTACCACGGTTCCCGGGGCAGCAACGGCAAGGTCCTCGTGTGAATGGCTTTGTTCCCTTTGGCAATGCCTTGAATCCTACTCCTACCATGGGGCAGCGACCGACTCGCGATCCTTCCGCCGTTTTATACATAAATTCCTGGATTAGTGCACCCAATCCTAGTGCCCGCTTCATCTTCGACCTATCGTCGCCAGAGTACGCGCCACGCGTGGTATCAAACGGGCGGGAGCTTGAACTTGCGCAAGCGGAACTGATGCAGCCCGCGACATCCCCTCCCAGCACTCGCATGCGCGTCTTCATCGATGCGATTCCACAATGGCCATGCGAGATAGTGCCTCATTCGACGCACGTTCCTCTGCCCGGAGGCGCGATGTCTCCAATCACACTTCGGGACGTGCTTCGGAGCTTGTATGAACACCTTCATCAACGTATTTCCAGCCATGACTGGGCCCAGTTGGGGGAAAATATGCAGCAAAGGGTGACACGGACATTTACGAAGCGGTGCAACAGGCACGATGATGCCCCTATGGAGAGGAGCCAAGGTGTTAAACGTGTGGATTTCTTGTTAAAAGAGACGAAGATGGTCGGTTTGTGGTGGGTTGAACGGAGGGATGGATGTGACATCATGAAGTTAATTCTACAGTCCTGAAACTCTTTGGAACTTCGATCTGGTGAATGGTATTTCCTTTCATATGAAACTGCCTTGATGTACATTAATAAAGATAGTGATTCGCGCGATTTGACACTACTTCCACCGTCGCTATGCCAAAAGAACTGTTGCATTCCAAATCGAGACCTGCGTCGTGAGATTTTCTGGCCTATAGCACCAAATTCTCCTCTTGCTCTGTCGAATTTCTTGTGAGAGTACAGGAAGGAACATATCTTCTAACATGCAAGCTGATTGTTCGTATGATTTGACTGACGTTCACACTGAAGTTCAATGAGACCTGAACACAGGTCGGGCAGAAATAGCAGCGAAATAGATACACATGCCACCGTTTGAGGATGCTGATGTTCACTTACAAACCAGTTGGAAATTGGTGCAATGTATCGAGCATTGTATCGTTCAAGGACATTCAGCTTGATAATTCAAATTTGCATCATTTGCAGCTATCGATGGACGTACGCCATAACGAACAAGTTGAAATAGAATGGGTTGTTAGATCAGTCTATATATTCGTGACGAACAGTTAAACTCATACTTTTCGTCCAGACCATGTAGATGGAAAACCAAACCTCTCCAGGTCCTAAGAGGAACGAGGATCATAGTTGAAAGATCGGCGTACCTGCATCTCTGATAGCGTGGAGCTACAAAAAAATCGATCAAAGATTTCGTGTTGGTCAAATTCAGAAACTTACCGTAATTATATACAACAGCAACAGAAGTAATGTTATTGGGCAGAAGGTGACGATATGGTGCAGGAAATAGATGCAGTAAAGCACGATTTCACCCTACCTCTATCAAAAGAAAGGGGAGTCTGAGATCAGCGAGAGCTCCCGATATAAAAACTAGGGATTGATTAAATCAATGACCCTGATGGGATAATAAGGATTTCGAATGCCACACTCGTCGTAAGAAGACAAAACTTAGTTGAACGTTGTCCTCTCTGGCAAATGTTACCGTGTAAATTACTTGTACAAGGATGATCGTCTGTTGAATTTGATTTCCAGGAGACAGACAGTTGTCAGTCCACGATAACAGTATATACTGTGAGACAGACTGACGTCACGGCGCATGAGGATTGATTCTATGGGAAGATCCATTTGGTATTAGTATTACATGAGAAATTGCACACCGGAATCTTAGGCGATCGTCGTGAGTTCTCCAACCAGCCCACACCTGGTGGATACACACCCCAGGGTTATCCCAAGGGCCATCTATATTGATGCAAGATCACACGCGCGTGAGCATCGAAGTAAGACTCCGATGATTGTATCCTATTACGAGTCAGCAGATTGACTTGTGAGAATGGAAGCCAGGAAGGAGGGAAAGGATGATCGACGTCAAGATACCTGAGCTATATGTGTCTAACCTTAGATAGGTCTCAATGGTTTTTTGGGGACGTGGGAGAAGAAATAAAGTTTGAGAGTTGATCACATCTTTTTCGCCGCATGACACGAACGTGATAATCAGTTGTTCTTCAGGGGTCTCGTAAAATCCATTTACATCTAGAGGATGCATACTAGCAGTATCTCTCAGAAATTATCAGTGAATTGTAGAACGTAAGAGTGCGCCGCAAGAACCAAGAAGCGAGACAGTGATCATTGCACTGACTTTAAGCAGACGATCTACTTGTGACATGTTGCGAGTCTAGAATTGTTGTAAGTACATATTATCTTCTGCCGATAAGATCTCGTGGGCTAAGATCTACAGGTCACATTCGATGCCACGTGCTTATGCCGATATCTATCTTCTTTCGACTTTTGTAGATCTTTGCAGTTCCTTCCGAGACAGCTCAGGCTGAAGTGTCTTATCGTCCTCTAGGCTAATGTCATGCATAGAAATCACTCCGCCGAATCCATCGCTAGCAGAATTATAGTTTGAACCGATTAACGGTTGTGTCATTCCTCGCTAACATCACTATAGTTTCCACGTCACATCCTTGCATGAGTGTTAGATCATGACTCAATCTATCATCATTGTCATCTGTCCTTCTGATTTCTGGTTCTCTTACCCTGGTCTCGATGGTAAGGCTATCTAGCCGACTAATAAAAAGTAGATTAACAGAAGATTTCTTTTCAGCAAGGTAGTCTGCTATTCTCTACTGCTTGACATTCTGAATTCTACGCTGCCTCATGCCTACTGTCATCTTCTATCCGTTGTTCCTATCACCTTTCAGCTGAAGAGGTGACTCTTGAAGATATGATCGGCACGTGCGTCGACTGTTCTGAAAGCCTTCCCAAAACTAACTTCTCCTATCTGTTGCTCGCGCATCCGTCGGACACCTTGACTATTGCAATTGCCGGAATGAAGGCAAGCTACACACAGGCCTTATCAGGAGATGGTAACTCCTGTCCTTTTATAACTGCCTATACGGCGCTAATGTCATAGATTAGCTCTGAATAGATGTAGTCAACTGTTTTGAGTCAGTCCCGTCCTGGAAGCACATCAAAATCTTCAGTTTGATTGTCACTGCTTCTATCACTTCTTTTGCCCTAATACAAATGTGTCACCAGTCTTTTGTTGGTGTATAAAGGCAAGCTTCCTCTGCTCTGCGTTTCCTGAACTTTCTCGGTCTAACCTGATGGCCTCCCCATACATTCTTGAAGATCGCACAGGAACCCTGACCATAACCGATTTTGATGATCTCTATGACAGGATATTCTTCCACATCGCACGGGAGTCAGATGGCACGACGACAAAAATATACAGTATGGGTGTCCGGGGTTCACCTCATCGAGATTCCTTACCCTTTCATTCCAAACCTATTGTGAATCTCGAATTTGCGACCGACGAGAGCCTCGGAGCGATCTTGTTCATGAGAAACCCACAAATCGTGTCAATACCCATGCAAAATTATCTTAAAAGAGTTGGTCTTTTCGGAAGGTTGGATTACATCATTCAACTCCCGCGGCACGAACTACTCAATACTTACAGCGCTTAAAGCTCCTTGCATCGCAAATTCACGGCATTTGATGGGAACGAATACTGCTGGGAGTATCGCGTAATCGATGGCCAGGAATGGTCTGTGAGTAGATTAGTATTCCTGCATTATGCGAGAGTTTGATGGAATTCCACTGGTTAATCCAGTGTACGACCGCAAGAGATCAGCTGGTTGCTCACTACGACGTCAGACCGCAGTACGATCCCAGCGTCTCGGGTAATTATCTTACGATATATGAGGATTTTTTCCCTCTGACGCTCGGTGCCTTTCTTACCACTCATAATTGTTGCAGTGTAAATTGATATATCATGTTTAGAACTGCTCGCATCTCTGATGATCATGAGGCACATTGCCCAGCACAATCTTTGAAATCGATTGATATCTGCTACTACGTAACCTGTCCTATATTGACTGTAAATAAATGGAGACCCTCCATCGATCGTTTCCCCAAATCTCTTTAGCTTTTTGAAGCTTTCTTTGAGGCATAATCGACGAAGGTATGTACAGTTCATCCAGTTCTTTAGAAAGTATTTCTATTTTGAGGTTGAATAATTCCTGCCATAGACCGTTTGGTGAGCCCATTTCCCTTTACAAGTGGCAGTGCCCGCTTTCGCTTTTCGAAGATCTGAGTCGAGAATTCAAAAGATTCACCGCTTAAGTCACGAAAATAGACTTTATATTTACGAGCTAATCTTGTTGCCGATACCTTTTGTAGGATATAACTCCAGATCGTACTTCGTTATGTACTCCTCATGCGTCGACAGAATGTACTTTATTTTCTCGTCAGATTCTTCAGTTGAATGTTTTCCCGGTGTGCTTTCCTGTGCACGAAGAAAAAGACAGGAAAGAGTACAATTTGGAGAGCAAGCACGATTCGTGAGATCTTCGTAGCCATAATTGGGAATTATTGAGGAATAAACGGTTCCCATGAACAACAATAGACACGCATGGGACCCCATGAAAAGACCGTAAATGACTGTCTTTTTGTTCTTGAAACATCGACGACCTAGGAATACAATAGAAACTTGAATTGCCTAAGCACTGTTGTTCGACCAATGAGTATGCGAAAGGAAAATTTCAGCTTCTCCATCTGGTCTCAAGACTTTTCTCCATCGTTTCAACGAGCGATTCACAGGGGCTAAACAAGGTGTTTCAGACAGCATGCATGTTATTAATTGATATACCTGAAGTGCTCTCATGACGTAGTGTACAAGTCTCACATAAGGTGAAAAGGTAGATTTAGCCTTCATAATGCAGGTGGTCGGCGGCGGTGCTACCTACCGATATCCAGTACCTCGTTTTTATCCCAACGACCTACGCGAACGCGGTCGTCGACCCAACCTGCCAAGGGCGATCAACAACGTGGATCGACGGGAAATGTGAATGCTCACTCTGCAAGATGTCTTTCTCTGCAGAGACCTCTTTCGTAAGAAGTGTTGAACGTTTCCGCCTAAGTTCTGCGGCTTTATCCTTGATTCGACGGTTGATCACTGTGGGCACGATACCCTGGTAGTATCTGAGTGACATGTCGTTGGATAATGGGCATGACGGCTTACATCTAACTCTGTGGATAGAATATGATATTCGGTTTGCAAATCATAGAATTCACGTAATAATCTCCTTTCGCATTCGGCACGGGTGACATCCACTTTCATGCAGGATTCCGGAGTTGGATATACTTCCTTGAACCGCTCGAGCATAAATTTCACCTTGGTGCTCATGCTAGGACGGAGGCTATGTGAGCGACGAAAGACGGAAATATAGGCCTAGTGACTTCTTACTAAACGATTCGCCGTTGCATATCTGGGTTGACGTCATAGTAGTAATTGTTTAATATGGATGCAACGCCTTCAAACGTTGTAAGACCAAGGCGTTGTATGAGATTTGCATAGAACGTGAGACATTTATTGGGATTATCGTCCATGGTTGATGGCTGACGTGAATCGAGAGATGACTTTTTAAACCTGTGTCCTTCGCACCTATTGTTCCAGAAAAGGATTCCTCTCCTTGTTCGGCCTATACCTTGGCATTTGAAAGGACAAAAACCGAACTCTTGTGTGACGTCATCAGTGGGCGGTTTGTGGGTGTATGTATAGACACGAGAAACCTCACCCCTTGTTTTTTACTGAGGGCGCTTTGCAACGATTGTAACTATGGTGCAGGGTCGAAAACATAGATTAGCGGGGCGTCATTACCGAAAATGTGTTTCGTTGGTCCGAAACAACAGGCACCAGACCGAAATGGGTTGGACAATTAAAGCACTGATCTGTAGAAACAGTAAATTTTTATGTCGTAGGCAAGTCAGAATGGACACCTGGCGCCTCCATTGATTCTCTCGGCAGCATAGAACAGTCGAATGAGTGAGAAGTGCGTTTACTTGCAGATTGGGCCTAGGACTCATCAATCAAGAACTATGAGTCCAATCAACAGCTCACGATAGATTGTTTTACAAGTCGAGTGACCTTGAAAGACGATTTTAAACAATGTGCTAGAGTAACTGAGGCGCGACGCAAACGTGAGGCAAGCTAAGAAGACGGTCGATGTTATCTTTCGATGTAGGATATATGATTAACTCAAACAAGGTAGATGAAGGGATGCTTGCATTCGGACGCCAAGACACGGCGCAGAGATGGAACCGACACGAAAGATATGAGGATACCTTCGAGGAGAGCGTCGACCTCATTGAAACGCCTAGACCGGGCCGATAAGAGTCAGACTTTACGTGGCTCATACGTATTGAAGCGCGAGGCAGGAGACACGAGACAAGGCTACAACGACTTTAGAATTAGTATGGTCACATTGAGCTCGCGTGCAGTTCGAAACAGCTCGAAATGATAGCTTGACGAGAAGCCCAAGGACCGAGCGCGAGGCTGGAGCACAAGCGACGGCGCGAATTTGAGGCGGCTGACATAAGCAAATGTGATGAATTTTCAGAAGGCCGGGTGTCGTTCCCCACGACGATCTCGACTTCCATCTAAGCCTCCGCCACTCTTTTGCGCGGTTCCACGTTCCTTACCTGTCTTGCGCCACACTCTGTCACAAATGTCCGACACTACCTCCAGCTGTGAGTCATCCCGCCTGTCTCCAACTTGTTCTGATCTCGAGTCCCTTTTCAAGCAGCTGTGACACCGTACGTTTATTCTATCCACTGATGGCTAAGCTGAACGTCTTGTAGTTCTGCCTCATCGTCTACTTCTCTGTCGACATCGGCGGCGGGAACTGCCTCGAGCTCGACGTCGACCTCATCAGGATTACCAACTTCGACCACCAGCTCCGACTCGTTGTCGACGGCAACAACGACAACGACGACAGCACTCACTGAGACCGCTACCTCGAGCTCAACCACTGACACGACATCATCGACGTCGACGCCGAGTATAGCCACCGTCACTTCAACATCCACACCTTTGGCGACCTTGGCACCCCCTGCAACTACTACCTCCCAATCAACGAGCACTACATCCGTAGTTGGAGGCCCAGCCGTCATCACCACTTCGACTGCTGTTGTCGTTGTCTCTCCTTTTCCCACGCAGGCCCCGAGTAGGACTGCTGCCCCATCCTCATCCAACAATACGTACGTTCTTTCTTGGCCCCCTGTCTCCCGCTGACAACGTCCTTTTTCAGTTTCTTCGAAAACAAAGGCGCCGTCGCGGGTGTCTTTACCGTCGTCGGCCTCATTGTTGCAGCTCTTTTCATCATCCTTGTCTTCACTGTCATCCGTCGCCGCCGCGCCAGGCAATTCGACCGCGAAGTTGAAGCTGCCGCTGCCGAAGCCGCCGCAGCACCAGCGCCCCATTTCCTCGACGATGACGACGATGACCCGTACCGACATCCCGCCGATCAACCCGCCGCGTATGTTGATCATCCACAATACTCCGACATCTCCTCCCACGGAACATACTCCCAGCCAGCTCTTGGTTCACAAGAGGCGTATGGCATGCGCGACCTCGGTCCTGCACCTGCGGAACTTTACAACAACTCCTACGTCACTGGTGGTGCGGCGGGTGCGGCCGGTGTTGGTGTTGCACGAGCACGGAGCACAAGGGACCCCGGGGCCTTCGCGAGTGGCTTCCAGGATGGCGCCACGCCATATCCTGCGTTTGCGGGCCCGGCGGCATTCCAAAGCGGAGCGTACGGCAACGGCGGAGGGTATGACTCGCTGGATACGGGTGTTGGCGTCGGCATTGGTGCTGGCATGCAGAGGGGCATGTCGTTGAACCATCATTCCAACGTCGATTATGCGACCAATGATCAGGAGCAGCAGTATTCGCAGGGCTTGCACCCCGGACAGTATGTCCAGCAGTCCGACCTCGTGCGGAATCCTTCGCAGGTCACGTATAGCACGACACATGCTAGCTCGACGCTAGCGAGTTCTCCGGCGTCTCCACCGTTATCAAAGGAACAGTCACCATACGCAGCAAATTACGCTAGTGCCCCAGTACAGGAGGTGGATGAAGGTGCGTATGGAGGTTATACAGATGACCTCGAAGGCGCAAGACACATGCAAGAGGGCAGGCACAGTTATCAGCATGATGACGAGGACGAAGGAAGGCCAAAGATACTCAAGGTTTGTACATATCAGGCTAGGACCGGAGTATCCGATATGGCTGACGTTGATAATGACAGGTAGCCAATGAGTAATTGTCCTGCCATGGGCTTCAGTGCCCGCTGCTTTTAATCTATGTATAGGCGCCTCAATCGCTGTGTTAACATTCTGTTTCCGCAGTCATATACCTCTTGTTCGCCACCTTTTGTGACACTTGGTTTGCGTGCTTCATCCTTTACTGTATCCTATTTCTATGTTTGTGACTGTCTCTTTATACCTCTGTCTATTGGTCGCTCTTCATATTACCGCCTTTTTATGACGTCTGTGTGCGACACTCACCTTACTTATGGACTTTTTAGCAGATAGTTTTCGTGTCGAGTTTTTTGTGTAACATCGGTCATCACTTTTCGTTGAACCACGTAAGAGTCCGTACTTTGTGAGCATATGTGAGAAAGAAATCGGGAGCGTGGCGTGACAAAGCACAAACGTCAGGTGCGTTTCGAACTAACGATTGATGGTTGAACGATCTACAGACATTCTTACCATGGAATAAAAACTACTGATCGTACTCGGCACCACGACAAGCCTCCTCATCCTCGAAAACAGCCCCTCAACATAGATCGACTACCGGACTATCCCAACGGCCTCTTCCCTGCCAAGTTCGCCCTCCCTGATAAACCGACTGCAGACACCAAAGCCCAAGCCCGATAATGCTTGAAGGGTCGTCGACTATTCTTGAGATGGTCGAGGTGGGTCTGATGAGTTGTTGCTGGATGAGTGGGTGTTAGTTGCAGCGAGGCGAGATAGGTGAGGGGTGACACATTAGTGTGGATCTTATTGCGCGTGTAACACTAGCTTGAAACGCAGAGGTATCCAAACATGCTCCTGAATCCCAGAAATAAATCGAATACTTTCTGTCTCACTCAGACCCAATCAGGGAAGGTAAATCGTGATTTCGCTCTACTTGTGCACTCGTTACATGGTGATGTAATTTCAGTGTATTAGTTGACCGTCCAATCATTCTTACCTTCCTCCAATCAAGGCCGTTGAGCCCTTCCAGTCAACCCGTCGATTGACTGATCCAAGCAAAGCCTTTATGAGATCCAGCTTCTCACCAGAGTTCGAAGGCGTAGTGTCAACCATGTCCTAGGATGCAAAATATCTGAGGCGTGGCGTTCATCTGACCAAAGGTCAAAGAAAGGGTGACGAACTCTTATTCCAGCTCTTGAAGTGAGCGTGTTATCGAGCATTTCGAGATACTCTCTTGCGTCGGAGTCGTTTCCAATTTGCACGAATTGAATACCGATCTGGTCAGGCTTTGCGAAGTGATCATCCAAGGCTTTTGCTGTTCGTATGACTGCCTGTTCGGTCTTTGGACCATCGCCTAATCAGAGTCAGAAAGGGAAGGTCATCCATTAGGATAGTCAGAAGAATTGGTCTACGTACTTGCTTCACCGTCTGTAATGACGATATATATCACCGGCTTGAGTTCATACCGAGCAACCTCGAATCGCTCCATATATTCATCGAGAAGCTAGGGTTAACTGTAGAAACAAGGAAACCACCACACAGGAAATGAATTGATTGGTCATCCGATGTTCGGGATTTACGCTGACCTTCGAAATTGTGACCATGGTATGACTGCGGCCAGCGCAGACGAAGTGAGAAGGAATGCGAAGAGCGATGATAGATACATGTCGGGGGACGAGCCAGCGATCCCGGCGAAGCACTCTTCCGCCCCCTCACCACTGGATATATAGGCGCCTGCAGAGGGAAATGTTGCAACTTGATTTCGTTACCATATCAACCGAAAACGTGATCCATAGTCCGAACATCGCCTGTGTAACGGCAGAGCGGTTACAGTGCCGTCACAAGAGATTAGAGTTCCTCACACAACAAAGAACTGGTTTTAGTCCTCGATTGGGAGAAAAAGCTACCCTACGAGTACACGGTTAGATGTTTTTATACTACCGGATAGCTAGTACCCGAAGCGGATAATGAGCGGTCGGTGGCTAAGAGAAACGATATCACAAGTAAGGATAGGCTAAAAAAGGCAATAACAGGTCACAATCGCGAGAGCCTGGTTCTCAACACCTGCAAACAAAATACGCGCCTCATTCAATTTCATTAGCTTCATCTAAGACATCTTGTTCAATCAACTTTGCATCAATCTTTCCTCGAATGTGGATTGTGAGCGCCTTGTTTCGATATTTTTTCTATTCCTCTGAGTCCATCTGTTAGATTACACTTACGGCTGAACGAAATTAGAAGTTGACAACAGTTGTTGATTGAAATTCATTTTGCGTCGTCGAAATTGTAGAAGATCGATCTTTTCACTCCTTGAGGTTAAAACTTTGTGTTCTTCCTTTTTTCCGTATAAAAGAATGTAATCACTCAAACAAGGAAGTCGTGATACCTCAAGATACTTGTTTACATGCAATTAGTCAATGAATCTAGGTTGGTTTATAGTACTTATTCGAGCTCGATATTCATGTTAATGAATATTTCTCAGTATATGTCGCAATGCGATGACTCAATAGTTCGTGTGTCATACCTAAGAATATAAAGAACATTCGTGATCATGTCCATTTTGACACAAGGGCGAAATGAATATTGTTTCTTCATGCGCACAAGCTGCAGACACTAAATATATATTTGAAAAGTTCAAGTTCCCTACAACGATACGTAGATAGAAGACATTTCAACGTTTGAATCTCCAGTAAGCAGGCGAGAGAGTTTGTATTGAGACTTCCGTGCCTCTAGGCGAAGGCAGCGATAGCGGAGGCGAACGCAGTATCGATTTCGGACTGAAGT
>JAGGAQ010000344.1:0-20768 GCA_017657225.1 Termitomyces sp. T69sscA | reverse complement strand
GTCAAGCCAGGCTTGACATTGTGGCCTTTTAGCCCAGTTGGTAGATCACTTCTATTGCAGGAGTTGTGGTCATCACACGTAGAGTTTCAGTTTTGGCTGACTATAATGTGATTCACAGTCATTAAGGGTGATGGATCCAAAACAGTTGTAGCGCTGTTGCTTGTGGTCATTGCTAAGGCAGAATCCAACGGCAATGTAAGAGGTGTTGATGGCAAGAATGATGGGGTCGGGAGAAGTGTAGTCAATGGGTACAAGGGGCTTAGCATCTTGGAGCGCTTTTACAAGGTTGCGTTGGGCATTTACCTGGTCAGGTCCAAACTCAAAAGTTTCATTAGTGCGAGTAAGATGAGTAAGACATCAAAGGTCGGCCAAGAAGGAAGTTGTAAGCAGGGGAACAAACGATGTGTATTTGGAGGTAAAACATTACATTTCCAATAGTGCAAGGTACATTCTTGGCAAGACTCAAGGACTTGTTGACAGTGCCGTTGGCACTCTGCATGTTGAGTACTATGCTAGGGCTATAGATTAGGCCAAGGTTGCTAGCAACCTCTGCTGCCATGGAGATAATCTGGGAGCTGCTGTCCATAATGGCTTCTACCTCTGTGCAGTGGTCGATAGTCATCATTATGGAGTGTGTGGCTTGGGAGTCGTGGGCCTCTGTCAATATGGCGGGGTCTTTGTCAGTGTTGAGGAACTTCACATATGTTTCAACAGAATTAATGGAGGTGGCATTAGTGATTTTGGCAGGGGTTAATGATACGGTGTTGGTGCTTAGCATAGGTGGGGTGTCACTGGTGACCACAAAGCCCAACAATATGTCCTCCAATTCATCCACCTCAGCAACTCCCATGGCTACTTGTCACTTGGGGGTTATGCTGTTCTCATTTAGTTTCTGACATCTGGCACTATGCTGCATAAGTCCTCTACTGAAAGTGTGACGGTGAACTTCATGATATGCATAAAGACCTGGTTGAATTTTTTGATGTCGTAGATGGGGGCTGTGGGTCTGTGCCATTGGCTCAATTGTCAGAGGTGCCAAAGTTACGTTGTACTGGGGGCTGATAGCAATCCTTTAGTCCTGAGTAAGAATGGAGGGGCAGCAATGAGTTGGAAATGTTAGCAACTGGTGGCATGTTGTTGACTGGAGAAGTGTTAGGAGGAGCTGAGGAGGTTTCTGGTGCAGGTGGGGCAGGGTTGTTGGCAACAGTCACCATGGGTTTGTAGCCCTTTAGCAGTTGCTTAAGCCTTGGAATCTCTACTCCATCAAACACCTGGTTCTTGAGAGCATTTAACTCCATCTCAAGGGCTGCAATACAACTTTCCTTTGACAAGCCCCCCTTCTCACCAACACTATCCAAGTGTGATACCTCATAAATTAGCTGCTGTTGAACGTGCTGGTCTGCATTGGGGTTGGCGTTACCGATGAGGGTTCTGGTGGCAACATTGCCTGGATTGTACCTATACCACTCATTGACTCTTTCTTGGTAAGACTTGAGCTCCAGATAGTTGGGGATACTGGCACTAGTGGAGAGGACTACCTTGCTATCCATACCACACCTAACCCGTCCTAAGCAGATGTATTGTTCCAGGGTGATGCATTATCCTCTGCTCATGGTGTGGCCTAGTTTGCCACAAAAATAGCACAGACTGTTAGCAGTGTTAGGAGTGCAGGGAGTACTAAGCTGTGTATTAATCATTGTTTCTATGTGTGTCATGGTGGAGGCGACAGCGGCGCTAATGGCAGCTTCCATGTCTTCCTTCTTGATGTAGCTGTTGGTAACAACCATGTTGTTGGCAACTTGGGGCTGGGTTGGAACTAGCAAAATCTCCTTGGCATGAGGAATGCCTAGACTTGTGTCAGTGCCCTTAAAGTGCCAATTACCTGCCTCATAAACATCTTTGACATCATAAGTGTCTTCAGGGTAATGGGTCAGCTTGAGGATCTCAAGGTGCCTAGTGATCTTTGCCCATAGCAAAGTCGGAATACCTTGGTAGAATAAGCAGCATTCTTCATTAGCATGTATCTTGCTGTGCTGGAGGAGCCAATGAGAGATTTTCTGGAATTTGCAGTAGTAAGTCGAAAAGGTGCCAAGGGTATATGCACTAAGGTCAAAATTGTTCTGGACCAGCTGATGGAGCTTGTTTACCATGTAGCGCATAGATTCCTCTGTGCCAGAGTACAAGCAGATCATGGCTTCCTTCCAGGTTTTGTAGGATATTGTGGTAGGGGCTTGGTCGCCAATGGGAGTGGTAGTGGCAGAGAACTTGGGAAGGCCAGTCCAAGTCTCCACCATGTTGTACATGACATATTTTGCCATGTATTCTTTCATTTGGGTATGATCGTTATTCCACAGTTCCTAAAGAGATATTCCAACTCCTTAAAGTATTGTTCCCTTGGCTTCGATTTATCCCACTGTGGTGTGGAGACGTGGTTGTGGAGTGGCATGCATTGCGCTGTAGGTTCTATAGGAGTTGGTAAGGGCAGTTGTATTGTTGGCATAGGAAATAGAGTTGTTGGTGTGTCTTTAGCAAATGGGGAAGGAATGCAGGAGTCAAAAAGCTGGAAGAGTGGAGTAAGTGGTGATGGTGGGGTGAATGACTGTACATTGGCAAGAGATGAGTAGAGGGAATTTTTGAGGCTGACTGTGAAATCTATAGAGCACGAGAAGAAGTCTTCAATGTCATCTGTGGTAGAGTCTGCATGAGCTTGATGGAGTTCTTCAAGCAGAGTTGTAGGTGGTAAGGCTCCTAGCAACTGTGGGGTAGAAGGCGCTAAGTAGAAAGGGATGATGGCGCATTTGAATTGTTGTGCAAAGCAGTGCTGCCTCTGGAAGCATATCTCTAGTGGAATTCTGCCCTAGTCCCTCATGGTGTGCTCCAAGTTGATGATGCCCAAAATTGTATCAAGTGGTGTCTGAGTAAGCAATCACAAGGCTAACAGCATCTGGCCCGCTAGTGGAGATGAGCCAGGCAGGGTCCCAGAAGACAAATTAGCAGAGGACAGCAATAAGTAAGTGTTAAGGTGATGCTTAGCATAGATGCTGAGCGCTAGATGCCTGCTGTAGTTGCAAGGCTCATAGAGAACTAGAACACTGGTGAACTTCCAGCGGTTAAACAAAGCACTGTACGGTGGTGCTCCAGCATAGAGTAAACTTCAAGAGGGGCTAAATTGAGCTCTGAAGCCCAAGTGTAAGGGATAGAGGGTGAAGTTCACTTGTTATTTGCAGTGTGTAAGTACAGTATATATACTAAGTCATAAGTGAAGTCGCCGTTGGCGAGCAAGGGTCACCAAAGCAGCAAATTTGATAAGTAAATAATAGCCAACAATCTTTTATATAGGAAAATGTCAATCAGACCTTGACAACATCTAGCAGCACCAACCAAGCTGTCTGTTGTGTCAAGATGCCAAAAAGTAGGTATGAAATCACCAAAATGTCAACATCATAAAAATGATGGTGGTTACTAGGGTGCAGCAGCAAGGCCAGTGAAACCTTGGAGTCAAGAAAGTAAGGTAAAATAGCCTAAAAATAATAAAAAGATACAGTAAGTATTTGTTCAAAGATTCAAACCCTAGCCCTCTGGGAGGGCATTAGGTAAACCATAGGGCGCACTAACCACTAGTCCACATGGCTGTGCCAGTCAATACATCAGTACACCCTTTGATACAACCTGGGTCTTATCACCATCACCTTCTACACCTGTACAATGATCTCTGTGGAGCTCAACTACGACATCTATGACAAGGAGCTCCTTGCCATTGTTAAAGCCTTCAAACAGTGGTGAGTCTACCTCAAAGGCACTCCACACTGGATTCACGTCTATTCAGACCACAACAACCTCCAATACTTCACCACAACCAAGTAATTCAGCTGCTGCCAAGCCCACTGGTCCAAAATCCTCTCTGAGTATGACTTCACCATCCACTACTGCCTTAGCTAACTTGGTGCCAAGCCTGATGCTCTTACCTGGAGACCAGATGTGTAGTCCAAGAAGTTGTTCAAGGCAGAATGCAATGTGTTTAACCATCAAGTGCTAATCCCACTCAAACATCTTCATGCCATGCTGAATATGAGAGAAGGTATCCTGCACCAAATTCACAATGCCCACTGAGACACCTTCTTCACTCAGCATGACCCCCAGAGCAACTCTGCAGACAACACTGACACTGATCACCCCGTCACACTCTCCTCCAACAACCAACTCCTTCTCTAGGATGGACAAATCTATGCCCCAGACTACAAAACGATCCACTTAGATATCTTCCACCAGCACCATGACCACAAGCTTCACAGACATCCCAGAATTCATAACACTTCAGCTCATCTCCTAGACTTACTTTTGGCCAGGCACAAAGAAGGATGTCACCTAGTATGTCCAGGCTTGTGAATCATGTCTCTGGGCCAAGGTTCTCCACCACCGCCTCTACAGGGCCTTTACACAAAGACTAACCTCTTCACCGTCTATCATCTGTAGACTGATGGACAGACTAAACAAGTGAGCCAGATCCTATGTTAACTATCTACAGAACAACTGACATGCTGAATTGCCTCTAGCAGAGTTCATTTACAATAACACCCCCCACTCTGCCACCGGCATGTTTCCTTTTTATGCTAATAAAGGTTACAACCTCTGGCTCACCCTTTCCTTCAGAAACATCCCCTTCCATGTAGCCCACAAAGTCACCCAGGACTTCCAGTCCCTCCATCAATTCCTCCAAGATGAAATTGACATTGCCAACAAGGCATATGCTAAGCATGCTGATGCTCACTGTGAAGTCACCTCTGACTGGACCTCCAGCATCCTTGTCTAGCTTGACCAGTGCAACTTGAAAATTCAGTAACCTCAATCAAGGTCAATCACAAACAATTCAGCCCCTTCAAAGTCCTCCAAAAGGTCTCAACTCATGCCTACAAGCTTGACCTACTCCTAGAACTCAAGGGCCTCCACCTGGTCTTCCCTGTTTGCCTCCTCAAAAAGTATGCCCTAGACCCTTTCCCTGGACAGTGACTCAGCTGACTGCTGCTCATCAAAGTCGAAGATGAATACTATTACAAGGTTGACTACATCTTTGACTCACAACTTGTCTGCAGCTGCCTCCACTAGCTGGTTTGCTGGAAAGGTTACAGACCTGAGGATGACACCTGAGAATTCCAGAAGAATCTCATTGGTGCCCTTGCCAAGCTACAAGATTTCCACTGGTGGTATCCCAACAAGCCCCAGGATTCACAGGACTAGTGCTCACAGATGGCATTAGTGAGTGCAACCTCCGCCTCTGGTTTCATTAGGGATTCAACTCCCACCAAGACCACTACATGTTTCCTTGCATACTTTAACTTCTTAATTCTTACACCTCTCAAAATAAAAACCAGATGTAACAAGAAAGCTATATAATAAATGACTACAAGCACAGAATTTACAACAAAAAGTTCAAAATTTTTGGAACTAAGGCAGCACAGAATCTCAGAGGTTAGTTGACCCCCTCATTGCTCCAAGTCACCCCACTTCTCCTAACTCCTGGCCTCTCAATCACTATCGCTGTAAGGGCAACCTCCAGGAGTTGTGGCTCAATCACACAACTAGCAAAGGGAAATCTGAAGTTATATTAGTCATAATCAACAATACAATAGTAACTAATCACCTAGCAGAGAGAAATCTAAAAATAACAAGTCTTAGGATCTCTGCTGCTCAGTGCAGTGCATCAGCAGGCAGTGGAGGCATGAAAACAACTGTATAGGTGACTGGAGCTAACCTTAACCTTGGATGATGCTCAAACAGGAAGTGCAGGAAGTTCCAGGGTTTTATAAAAAGGAAACAATTTCTGGAGATCTCTGGAGATCTCTGAAGATCTAGAACAAGCCCCAGAGGTCTAGAGTGAGCCCTGGGGGTTCCAGGGAGTGGTGTAGGAGGTGGGCTGGAGTGTAGTGAAGTACCAAAAATGGAAGTGCCCTGACATCACTCCCTTTTAGCATGTGGTGTCTCAATGTGTGGGGTAGAAGAAGTTCTGGATTGCCTAATTCACTGATGAGATAGAATAGATTCCTTGGATGGCCTGGGATGCATTTGAGTGTCCCTAATAGAACTCTCTAACAAGCCCTAGTGCATGCATGTTCTCTTGGGGTTCTCAGGAGAGATCTTGGATCTCATAACCTTTTCACTTCACCTTGTATTGTAGTTGCCTACAAAATAGGCAACTGTCCAGGATCTCCTCCACCTCATACTCTTCATTGTTGTTGACCACCACTGGAGGTGAAAGGGGCACCAGGCATCATCCTCTGTTGCATCCCTGCTGAGAGCCAGAGTCAGTAGGCTAACAAGCCTATCTGTTGTTCCACCACAAAGGGTTCTAGCCAACTGTGCAAGAGCTTCTTTAATGGGCAAGTGGTGGTGACTTCAGAGGCATCCAGATAGACCTGGTCTTCAGGCTGGTACTTGAGTGCTGGGGTTCTTCCATGGTCATAGTATCAAGCCATGTCATCCTTTGCCTTTGCCAGAGCAGCCTTGACTTCCTCCTGTGCCACCTTCATCTGCTCCACAAACTTTTTCACAGCTTTTTTCTCCAATGGCCAGGCCCAGGGTTCAAAGCCTATGCATGGGTGACACCCAGTGTCCAGGAAAAAGGGTGACACCTGAGTGGCCACATGAATGTGATTGTTGTACTAAAACTCAGGCATTTGAAAGCAGCTCGTCCCAGTCATCCTGATGCTCATTGCAAAAGAGGCAGAGATACTGCTCAAGCTCCTGGTTCACATATTCTGTCTGGCTGTCAGACTGTGAAGAGTGGGCAGTGGAGGTGTGGAGCTTCATGTTGAGCAGTCGATAGAGCTCTCAGGTGAACTCTGCTACAAACTGTGGTCCCTAGTCTAACACATAGGCATCTGAGAGGCCATAGAGCTTCCAGACATTCTTCTGGTACACGTTGGTAGCACTCATGGCAAAGCAAGTGGTGTGGGTGGAGATGAAGTGCGCTTGCTTGCTGCAGAGGCCCACCACTACCATGATGGCATCATAGCCATGAGCATCAGGGAGCTCTACAATGAAGTCTATGGAGGCTAGGCTCCATTGTTTTGTGGAGATTGGTAGTGGGTGGAATTGTTCAGTGAAGAGGCAGTTCTAAGGCTTAGTCCCAAAGCAAAGGTTGCACGTACTGATGTAGGATTCAATGTACCAGAACATCTGGGGCCACCAGTAGTTCCAGGACACTAGCTCTAATGTCTTTCATTGGCTGAAATGTCTGGCAATGTGGGAGTCATGGTGCTGCTTGACAATCCTCTGGCAGAGCTCTAAGATGTGGAGCACATAGATGCAGTCTCAGGTCAAGAGCTCATTCCAGAGGACCCATTTGTCCACGTGGACTAACTTGGCTCCCATGGTGAGTCCTGACTTCTGTCAGATTCCGCTGACCACAGGGGCTCAGTTCACTGGGCAAATACCTTACGTAGTGCGCATAGTCTCCAAGAGAAGGAGAGTTTGGGAGGATTGGGAGGGGAGGTGAGCTGAGGGAGTGTCCAGGTATAGAGCTGTTGCATGAAGGTGTGTAGCTGGGGGCAGAGAAGATGTTGAGGTCCAGTCCACGATTTAGTGCATCTTCGTGATCTAAACTGCTGGGTCGTTTTCCATAAACTGGAAGTCACAGTCTTCACCGTCAATGGTCCATATAGCTTGTCCCACAACCTGGTGTTTAGAGCACTCATTGATGAAGTGACCTTGCTCATGCACAAGATGCATGCCTCCTCATGTTGTTGCTTCTCCTGCGTCTCCTTCAGTATGTCAATCCACAGCTGGTTCCTGAATCTACTTGTGCACAGGGCCTCCTCATCATCAACGTAGCCTGGGGTGTTGTGGAGGTCTTGGAGTGAGTCGTTGTTGGCCTAGTTGAGGTCTGGGGCTTCCTGTATGTCGGCAGTGTTGAGTTGTGTTTGCGGACAGAGTCCTGGGAGTCGATTGACGTTGGCTGGTCCTTGTCACAGGGGTGGTCATGTGGTGGAGTTGGAAGGCGATGCAGCGCTAGTGGTCTGGTTGCCTGCGGCGGCCTCAGTCTGCCAATTGAAGTTCCCAAAGGAGTTCCAAGGCACCCAGGGTGCCAAGTACTCACTGCGATCCTCCCAATACTGCTGGTCAATCTAGATAATGAAAGCCTTGTAGTCATTGTAGCTGGGCTGTTGGGAGGTGAGGCAGAAGATGCCCTTGATGTGTTGGAGTAGAGTGTGGTAAAGGGCAAATCAGAGAGCGTTGTAGTTCTAGCTGGTTTTATAGGCCTCCTTCTCAAAGCAGATGATGAAGGTGGTGAATTGCTTGTCATTGTGCATTTGGAGATTGAAGAGGTTCTCCTTGGCCTCTGCTACAGTTTCAACTCCAAACTTACTCAAGAATTCCTGTGTGAACGCCTGCTAGTTGAACAGTACTGGGCTGTTGAAATCAAACCAGAGAAGCGCTATGTAGTGGTCAAAGGCAATGCCCTGTAGATACAAAGTGGCAAAGGCCACACATGAGCTCTCAAGTTGGAAAGTGCCGGGCTTAGCTTGGAACATGGTAAGACACTGGGTGAGGAAGGTTCTCCATTTGCAGGGGTCACAGCCATGGAAGGGTTCGAGCTTCTAAATATCAAGCTTGCCTTCACATGTCAGTGCATCATGGATGTTGTCCTAGAGGTTGGAGTTGTGGGGCAAGGGTGCTGCATTGTAGTAATAGTAGTAGTGATTATCCTCGCTGCACTATGAGGGGAAGGTGTCCATTGCAGGGCCCCATCCACTGGGGGATCTGCCGTTGAAGAGGCTGCTGCTCAGAGGTGGTCTGTCATTGTTCTCTGGAGGCAGTCTCTGAGCCCATCAGGGAGGTGGCGGTCCTTCAGGAGGCAGTGGTTCCAGGTTGGTGTTGAAGGGGTGCCAGGCAGGGGTCCCAAGAGAGCGGGGAGTTGTGGTGGTCTTTGAAGAGGGGGTGGTTGAGGTGCGCCAGAGGCTGCAGATTGACAAAGAGGTGGTGGATCATTGCAGGGGGGGAGTGTGTTGCCACAGGAATAGCGCAGGTCAAAATGGGAGGAGGTGATCACATTGAAACTCTGGAGTGGAGGCTCCACTAGGAGGGGCCCATCCACTGCTGGACGCCTCTAGTTTGTTGATGTAGGAGAGTGTGTGGGTGGAGGCATGGTCGTTATCGGTGGGCAGAGGGCAGGGAGGAGCGTCAGGGCAAGAATTGATGTCAGCGGGCTATCACTAAGTGCAGAAGGTGCTAGGGAGCAAGTTCGCATGGAGACGCATTGAGAGACCAATAGTGTGGGCAGTGGGCTGGTTGAAAAGTTCTTTGGTGTGATTGAGGGCCTTTAGAATGTTTGATGCTGCATTGAGCTCCTTCTACTGGTGGGGTACCAGGGCAGAGACAGGATCCCAGAGCTCGATCAGTTCCTTGCACTGCACATGAAATGAGCGTGCAGGGTCTATGGGGTTCTTGAAGCACCAAAGAGTAGGACTAGTGTGAATCTTGTCCACCAGAGCATGCAGTTTGTCTTGGAGGTTGAGATCCACCTATAGTGTGTTTTGAATGCTTTCAGGGATGGCTCCTCATTGATAGAGCTCATGGAATTTGAGGAGGCAATTGGTCCATTGCTCCAGGGTCCCAGAGAGGTCATTGTGTCCTAAGCTGACAGGGAGGGCGCAGGCACGTTTTGCAAACTTTGCCAGAGATATGCGAAGTGAGCAGAGGGCCTCGTCATGCTGTTGAATGTAGGCTTTGACTTGTTGACAGCCCAGAGGAGAGGGGTGTGTGTGGATAGGGGGCACCACAAGGAGTCAAGGCCAGGGGAGATAATACATGTCAGGGTAGTCTTGAGGAGGCGAGGGCAGGGCAGAGGCAGGTTGGGCATAGTACTGGCCTGGGGCAAAGAAGGCAGCGCTGGCATGTGTTGGGGCCAAGGGTGCCCAGGCACCAGGCAGTATCTCCGGAATACCTCCAGGTAGGACCCATTGATGAGTTCCTGCAGTTGCCTGCAAAGAGTTGTGTTGCCAATCCTGAGGAATACCTTGGCTGATGGAGGGGCCATAGGGTACCTGATTCTGATCTGGAGCCTAGTATTTAGGGACAAGAGTTGGGTAATGTTCAATTGGGGGAGCCAGATACAGGGGCTGTGGGGTACTCATAGCATAGTAGTTCTCAGACACAGGTCTTTCATAAGCATCAGTCTGATAGCTAGTGAGCTAATAAGTGTGCGTGTAAGTGGCCATAGTGAACAGTAGAGTAAGGTGAGGAGTCTTGATATTATATCAGATTCTGCTGATTATGGGGGCTCAGTCCACTAGGCAAATACCTTACGTGATATGCACGGTGTCCACAGATGCAGCATAGAAGTGCGAGGCATAGGAGACCAACGCAGGACCAGAAGTGTGAGCCAGGGATTGCTGGTAATGCCAGGCTGGAGGGTGAGTGCCGGGGAGGGGTAGAGGACAAGTGCTGGGAGTAGGCATAAGTCCTGAGAGTGCAAAAGGAGGGAACAAGCAAGCACTGGTGTGTGAGCGAGTCCCAGAGATTAACGATTAAAGAGCTGGGGCAAGTGTGGGGACTTAGCAAGTCCTGGGGATAGAAGTGAGAGAAGTGGAGATCAAATGAGCCAAAAGGGAAAAGAGTCGAGATAAGATAAGGGGAAGGGAAAACAGAACGAGTCAAGACTTAAGGCGAGAGACAAAAGAGGAAAGAGGACTTAGAGGTTGGAAGCAAGAAAGAGTAAGCAGAGATAGAATTAGAATAGGAGACAAGTAAAGACAACAAGTAGGAGAAGATACAAGATGAGTACAATACAAAATGAAGCAGAGTCAAAAAATAGAGACTAGAACACATGAGACTACAAGATAGAGGCGAAACACAAAGAAACAAGATGAGAGGTATGGTAATATCAAGACTAGTATACTACTTGCTACTCTATGGCTTATATACTGTGCGGTAAGTAAGCCCTGGGACTCAGGCCTGGGTCTCGGTGGTGAGTCACGGCGCCAGGACTCAGAGTGAGATACAGAGATCATGCAAGGCAGCAGTGGAGGTTGAGACATGTTGTGCAGCGCAGAAGATCTTGCCTTGGGAGCGCAGAGACATGTAGCAGCAAGGTAGTGAGATAAGCAGAAGTGGGGCATGGTGTGCAAAGGTTGGGTTAGCGGTGATGCATGATTGTGATGCATGATGGGGATCTCAGCACAGGCTAGAGGAGTGCTGGGTATTGCTGGTGCTAGCGCTGATGTGGCAGCTGTGATTGGGGAAGTGTCAGAGATAGCCGGGGCCGGTGCTGATGTGGTGGTCACAGGCAGTGTGATAGCTGGGGCTGGCGCTGATGTGGTGGTTACAGCAGTGATGGCTGGGGAATGCCAATGGTGGTGGTGGCTAGTGGCGGTGACGGGCGGTGATGGCCAGGGGTTGCCAAGGTGGTTGGTCAGGTAGCGGTCTGGGCCTGAGACGGTCATGGAGGTGGGTTTGAGGGGGTTGGAGTCCCAGAGGTCAATAGTTGGTTGTGACAACTTCAGAGCTATGGTCACTTGAGCAACAACATTTTCATGGTGGCCATCCTGGTTTCCACACCAGATGTCCTGGAAGATGTCAACCTCTGCTCCCTGGATGGCCAAGCCCTCTATGGCCTTGACAGCAGATAACTCTAGCCAGAGGAGCATGTTGTTGCTATTATCATCTCCTTCAATGCCATAGTCTGCTCTCCAGAACAGTGCATCAAGTTTTCCCATACTCTGGCCAGGCTTGTGGTGCAACAAGAAGTCAAAGTTGGCTAAATATAGGAGTCCAGGTTCTCCTGAAGGAAGGCGTTGAGCTTGTCCTGTTCCTTAAGTGCTAATGAATAAACCTTACAGCTGGAGGGTTTGAAGTCTGGCATCAGTTCAATGGCATAGTCCCACTGCTTGCACTCCAGGAGTGAATCAAAGGCAGCTTTAGAGAACACATCATCAAAGCTGCAAAGGTGCTGGAGCACCACATCCTGGAATGTTCAGAGCGGAGAGTTAGTGCCAAATGCCTGAGCTAACTGCTGAGATGTGGTCTGGCTGGCCCGATGATGATGCTCAAAATTGTATCAAGAGGTGTCTGGGTAGGCAGTCACTAAGCATAGTGGATTAGCATTGGGCTCACTAAGTGAAGGAGAACCAGGCAGGGTCCCAAAAGATGAGTTAGCAGGGGCAACAGTAACAAAACATGTGGTGGGTGCTTAGCATAGATGCCAAGCACTAGAGACCTGCCATACTTGCAAGGCATGTATAGGACTAGAACGCTGGTGTACTCCCAGTGGCAAGACAAAGTGCTAAGACAGCACCTTGGTGTAAAGTAGACTTAATATAAGCTGAATTGAGCTCTGAAGCCCAAGCATAAGAGATGGGGTGTGAAGATAACTTGTTATTTGCAGTGTATAAGTACTGTATATATAGTAAGTGGTAAGCAAAGTCACTGTTGGCAACCAAAGATTGCCAAAGCGAGGATGAGGATGCAAGCCACCCATATGGAGAGGGTCTTGGTGAGGGAGAGGGAGGCAGTGAGGGCAGAGCTGATGGGTCTGTGCTTGTGGTACTCGACATTGGTGTGAAGTGTAAAAATGCTTCACGATTATCAAGAAGACATCACTCATGCCTTGGAGTAGCAAGAGGCAGACAACATCCAAGAAGGTGACCTCCTCCCCTTGTGTGACCCCAGCCTGCCATTGGATGACAACTAGGTGCTAACTTCTGTTGGTGTTTAGTTTATAAAAATTGTTATATAGATTTGAACAGTTTTCAAAAGGGGATTTAGTATATAATGTAAAGTAATAGATAGAAACAAGGACTTTGTACCACTCTAAATAGTGTAAAGTACAAGATTAAGTTTGAGTTCAATGGATGGTTTGTAGTGTAAGTACAAAAGTCTATGGTATAGTAAGTGAAGGGAATTTATAAGTAAGGTAAAGGAGTGACTTAGCAAATTGGGGCTTGATAATGAGTAGGTATTTGCGTAAGGCAGTAAGCAGAAGGCAGCAACAGGCCTATGCAGCACAGAGCCATCAAGTTTGCAAAAGATGTAAGCACCTCCTTGGTTCCTGGAGATGACTATTAAGGGGCCAAGATAACATGGATACATCTTCTTGTTGTGGGTAGTCTCAATCTTGGAGTTGCGCATAAGGACCAAGGCTCCCCTCTTGAAGTTGTAGTTCTTCATGGTGGCACTATGGTCAGTTTCAAACCTTAGCACTGCCTTGCGCCTTGTGCTAAAGACTATCTCATGTAGGTATGCTAAGTCTTCTTGGCATCTTTGCAAGTCTATGGCTTGTCTGGCAATCAAGGTGGTAGTGGAAAGAATGCTGTTTGGCATGGGCTCGAGATAAGTGGCTTCAACTATGTCGGCAGGTAATAGAGGATGGGTGCCTGTGGCCGCATAATATGATGAGCATCTCATGCGTTTACAGATTGTTACCCTTTCAGACCAAAAGACTGAGTATGTGGCCTTGCTCCATCAGCTCTCGTCTCTGTCTACTGCTTTGAAGAGGGCTTGGCGCACATCAAAGTGAGGTCACTCCACTAGTCCGTTAGTGTGCTTATTGTAGCCAGAAATGTGTATATGGTGGATATTATATTTCTTGGTGAGTTACATTAGCACTTTGATGATGGGGGCTCCATTATTGGTGATTTTTTCTCTTAGCACCCTCAAACAGCAGATGACATCCTTTGAAAGCCACTTAGCAATAGCATCTGTGTTTTCCTGCTGAAGCATGCAGAACTCTGGCCAATGCACTAGTGAGCATCTTCCCTGGATGATGTACTTGAAGTGTCCTGACTTGGGCATATGCATGCTGTTGATATAGATTTTGCTGAATAACAGGGTGGGCATAGCAACAGTAGGCAGTATGAGGAGTTGGCACATCTGTTGTACCTGGCAAAGATGACACGTCCTGACGTACCAAGCAATGTCAGCTCATGCTTGAGGCCACCAAAACTGCTCCAGCAAAGTAGCCCTTGTCACGCAGAGTCCTCTGTGTCCCAACTTATTGTGCATAGTGCAGAGAATATGTAGGCAACCGTCCTGCTTGACTACTAGCTTGTGGGTGCCATCTTTATTGCAGTGCAAAAGGCAATTGTTGCTTAGAAAGAAGTGGGTAGCATAGTGAATAAAAGACTTGTACTCATCATCTGTTAGCTGCAGAGAGCGCTTAAGGCCATCCATCCATTGGTGCAGCAGGTTTAGGCGATGGTCTTCTTTGGTAGCCTTGGTGCTCCTGGGTACCACATTGTAGGTGAGTTTACTACTGTCTTTGTACAATGGCTGAGGTTCCTCTACTACCCGTACTAGAGTTCTTTGAGCACAAGTGGTTAAGTCCTCAGTGTAGAAGGTGTCAATGACATGAAAGGGGGCTGGTGTGTAGGGTACAATTGGATGAAGGAGTGTGTTGGTGGGAGTGTCGGGTCTCAACAGTTGAATAGGGAGTTGAATTATGTGGATGAATCCATGAAGTTGGTTGATCCAGTTGCTAAAGTCCTCATTGTTGCTAAGGTCAGGTTTTGGGTCACCAGGCTGCCATGATCACCTAGAGAGTCCATTGGGTCCATGGAAAGTACCTTTAACATGAACCAATTCAAAATGAAACATGAGGATAGCTACCACTCATCAGTTCATGCTTGCCGATGGCTGTATATCTGGGTTCTGGAGCATTCCCTTGATATATCAAGCATCCACTTCTACTATGAGGTTCTTGACTCCTATTAGGTACATCCTTAGCACTTGGAAAGCCCAAAATAAGCTGTAGAGTTCCAGTTTTGGCTGACTATAACACTATTCACAGTTGCTAAGGGTGATGGATCCAAAGTGGTTGTAGCGCCATTGCTTGTAGTTGTTGCTAAGGCACTGACAGAGGTAGAATCCAATGGCAATGTAAAAGGTGTTGATGGCAAGAATGATGGGATTGGGAGAGGTATAGTCAATGGGTACCAGTGGCTTAGCATCCTGGAGCGCTTTCACAAGGTCACATTGGGAATTCACCTGGTCAAAACCAAACTCAAAGGATTCATTGGTATGGGTAAAATAGGTAAGGTGATGAGCTCAGTGGGCAAAGTTTTGAATGAACATCTGTAGTACCCCCACAGTTCCCAGGAAGGTGCAAACCTTTGAGAGATCATGGCAAATACTCCACCTTTCTAGGAGCGCTAAGCAAAACTCTTTGAGTATGCATCCTTTGGGACTGCAGATGTGGCCTAGAATTTTGAATTTTGGCGTGCATAGAACTAGTCCGTGCTCCACAAATGTTCCTCTGCAGTACTTCATGCATTGTAATATCCAGTTAAGTAGCTGAAAGAAGTCCCAGAGCACCAAGCATATGTCAGAGTTGTCAGAGTTCTTGGTGGGAGTGCCATCAATGAGTTGCCAATCTTTTGGTCCCTTGGTGCCAATATCATCAATGAAGCAAAGGACAAATTCAGATATTTTGGGTTGTAGAATATAAGTAATGTCATCTTGGAAGATGGGCACAGAGTTAGTCCAACCCATGGAGAGAGTGACTAGGCAAAGGGTGCCAAAAGGCATTTGGAAGGTGGTAAGGTTGCAGGAAGTGGGTGTCAGGTTCTGCTGACTACAGGTTCAGTCCACTGGGCAAATACCTTCTGTGATGCACATGGTGTCCACAGACGTAGCATACTGGCAAGAGGGCGAGGTGTTAAAGACCAAAGTGGGGCCAAGGGTGCGAGCAAGGGATCGCTGGTAATGACGGGCTGGTGAGTGAGTGCTAGGGATAGGCATGAGTCCTGAGGTTGCAAGAGAAGAGAATGAGCAAGTGCTGGTGCATGAGTGAGTCCTAGGGATTAGCAAGTGGAAAGCTGAGGCAGGTACAGGGACTTAGCAAGTCCTGGAGACAGAAGCAAGAGGTGCGGAGATCAAACAAGCTAAAAGGGGAAAGAGTTGAGATAAGAGAAGAAAAAGGGAAAGCAGAATGAGTTAAGACTTGAGGAGAGAGATGAGAGAGTAAAAGAGAACTTAGATGTTGGAGGCAAGAGAGAGTAAAGCAGAGATAGAATTAGAGTAAGAGACAAGTAGAGACAACGAGAAGAAGGCAATACGAGATGAGTACAATATGAAATGAAGCAGAGTCAAAAAAATAGAGATCAGAACACGCAAGACTACAAGACAGAGGCACAACATGAAGAAACAAGATGAGAAGTATGGTGATATCAAGACTAGAAGTAAGCCCTGGGGCTCAGGCCTGGGTCTCAGTGACGAGTTGTGGTGCTGGGGCTCAAGGTGAGACCTAGAGATTGCGCAAGGTGGTGGTGGAGGTTGAGACATGTTGCGTGGCATGGGAGGTCTTGCTTTGGGAGCACAGAAACATTTAGTGGCAAGGTGGTGAGCAGGTGAGCAGAAGCAGGGCATGGCATGCAGAGGTCAGGTTGGCAGTGATGCATGATTGTGATGTGTGATGGGGGTCTTGGCATGGGCCAGGGGGGGGAGCGCCAGGTGTTGCCTGCGCTGGCGCTGATGTGGCAGCTGCAGTTGGAGAAGTGTCAGGGATAGCTGGGGCTGGCACTGATGTAGCAGTCACAGGCAGTGTGATAGCCAGGGCTGGCACTGATGTGGTAGTCACGGCAGTGATGGCTAGGGAGATGCCGGTGGTAGTGGTGGCTGGTGGTGGTGGTGGGCGGTGATGGCTGGGGGTTGCCAAGGTGGTTGGTCAGGTAGCGGTCCAGACCCAGGATGGTCATAGAGGTGGGTTTAAGGAGGTTGGAGTCCTGGGGCCAGGCCCAAGTCCTGGGGGCTGGTAGCAGGTCATGATAGTGGGATGAATTAGCTGCGTGTTGTAGCTAACGTAAAGGTCTAGAGTAGCACCACAGATCCTGCCAGCAAAGGATTCTGCCACATGATCTAGAAATGGTGGCACCACAGAGTGCCAAATAGTGACTCTATTTAGTGGTTCCAAGCTATGGACAATACGAAGTTTACCATTCTTCTTGAGTACACAAAGCCAGCATGAGCAGTAAGTGCTATTTGAGGGCTCATAGACTCCCACCTTGATTTTGTTGCATATGATCTGGCAAACCTCAGCTTCCAATCCAGGAGGAATAGGTCTGTTGTGTTCAGTCCACAGAACATGGGGGATAGTAGGGATTACCACTGGCAGGAAGAAGTCAGTCCTGAAACTGCTCTTTTCAGTGTTGTCCCACGCAAAGGCCTTGTTCTGTTTTGACATTAGGTCACTAAGGACATTGAGTTCTGCCTGTGTAACAAAGCTGGTATCATGGTCTTTAAGGAACTGTTGGCGCCTTCCCTTGGTAAAGCATTCTGTCAGCTGAAATGGCAGTGGATTGGAGTCCAAAGATGGCATGTCGGCTAGCAAGTTGCCAAGGATCTTTTGCTCTATTCTGAACTCCTTGGTAACACTGCTGGCAACAGGCTTGGTTTTGAGTGCCATGGGCTTATACTTCTTCTTGACCTGTACTCCTTTCCTTTTAGGGCTGTTAGTATGTACAAAAGCAGGGTGAATGTTAGAAGGAGAGGGTTGGATTGATTGTGTAAGTCCAAGAATTGCAGGGGATGATGAACGGGGTAAAGTAGTCAGGTAGGTTTTGGGGGAGGCAAATGGTTCAAAGGTTTTGGAAGCAGTAAGGTACAAGTAAGACAGTGCAGGATTTTCAAGGGGGTTGGAACTATTAGTGGTATCAGTGCTAGGAGCCTGGCAAGGAGAGAGTACTTCGGGGTTAAGAAAGGCCATTTTCAATATACGTAGATTGTCCAAGATATGATTGTATTCCAATGTCAATAACACATCTCCATGATCATTGTTGTCGCCAATCACATCCTCAATGGTGGATGAAAACACGAGTGCTGATGCTCATCCAAATATTTGCACGTGAAAAGAGGTCCCTTGCCATGCAGTCCTTTGTTCCTACCCCTCAAAAACATAAGCTCAGCAAGGGTTAATGAGACGGCGTTGGTGCTTAGTATAGGTGGAGTGTCATTGGCAAGCACAAAGCCCAGTAATGCATCATCCAATTCATCCACCTTGGCTACTCCAGTGGCTACTTGGTGCTTGGGGGTTACCATGGTCCTCATTTGATTTCTGATGTTGGGTGCTATGCTGCACAACTCTTCTACTGATAGGGTGACAGCTGACTTCATAATATGCATGAAGACTTGATTGGACTTTTCTATGTTGTAGACAGGTGCTGTGGGTCAATAAGCACCATCAGCTCACTTGTCAGGGGCACTAAAGTTACGCTGTGCTGGGGGCTGATAGCACTTGTTGAGTCCTGAGTAAGGGTGGAGGGGTGGCAAAGAGTCCAGGACATTAGCAACTGGTGGTGTGCTGTTAGCTGGTGCAGCGCTAGGTGGTGCTAAGGGTTCTGGTGCAGGTGGAGCAGGGTCATTGGCAACAGTCGCCATGGGTTTGTAGCCCTTTAGCGGTTGCTTGGGCCTTGGGATTTCTACCCCATCAAACACCTGGTTCTTGAGAGCATCCAACTCTTTCTCAAGAGCTGCAATGTGACTTTCCTTTGACAGACCTCCCTTCTCCTCAACACTATCCAAGTGTAGTACCTCATGAAATAACTGCTGTTGAACGTGCTGGTCAGCATCAGGGTTGGCATTGCTGCTAAGGGTGCCAGTGGCGATATTGCCAGGGTTGTGGCTATGCCATTCATTGACTCTTTCTTGGTATGATTTGAGCTCTGGATAGTTGGGGATACTGGTGCCAGTGGAGAGGACTACCTTGCCATTTGTACTGCGTCTAACCCTTTCTAAGCAAATGTATTGCTCCAGGGTATTACATCATTCTCTGCTCATGGTGTGGCCTAGTTTGCCACAAAAGACTGTCAGCAGCATTAGGAGTGCAGAAGGTACTAAGCTGTGTATTGATCATTGTTTCTATGCGTGTCATGGTGGAGGCAACTGCAGCGCTAATGGCAGCTTTCATGTCTTCCTTCTTGATATAACTGTTGATAGCGACCGTGTTGTTGGTGACTTGCAGCTGGGTTGGAGCTGACAAGACCCCCTTGGCATGAGGAATGCCTAGACTCATGTCAGTACCTTTCAGGTGCCAAGTACCTGCCTCAAAAACATCCTGGACATTGTAAGGGTCTTGTGGGTGGTGGGTCGGCTTGAGGATCTCAAAGTGCCTAGTACTCTTGGCCCAAAGCAAAGTCAGAATACGTTGTTGGAATAGGCAGTGTTCCTTATTGGCATGTATCTTGCCATGCTGAAGTAGCCACCAAGAGATCTTTTAGAATTTGCAGTAGTAGGTTGAGAAAGTCCCAAGAGTATAAGTGCTAAGGTTGGGAATACCTTGTTGGAATAGGCGGTGTTCCTCATTGGCATGTATCTTGCCATGCTGGAGTAGCCACCTAGAGAACTTTTAGAATTTGTGGTAATAGGTTGAGAGGGTCCCAAGAGTATAGGCACTTAGGTCAAAATTATCCTGTACTAATTGGTGGAGCTTGTTAACTGTGTACCATGTAGACTCCTCTATGCCAGGGTACAATTGAATAACTGCTTCCTTACAAGTTTTGTAGGATATTGCAGTTAGGGCTTGGTCAGCAACAGGAGTGGTAGTGACAGAAAACTCAGGAAGACCAGTCCAAGTCTCTGCCGTATTGTAAGTAACGTATCTTGCTGCGTATTCTTTCATTTGTGTGTGATCAGTTACTCCAAAGTCCCTAAAGAGGTATTCTAACTCCTTAAAGTATTGCATTAGCTCCCTTGGCTTAGATTTGTCCCACTTTGGCACTGAAACATGATTGTGGCATGGCATGTGTTGTGCTGTAGGTTCCATAAGAGTCAGTCAGGTAAGTTGTATTCTTGGCATAGGGGATAAAGTTGTTGGCATGTCTTTTGCCAATGGTAAAGGAATGCAGGAGTCAAAAAGCTGGGAGAGCAGGGTAAGAGGTGATGGCAGGGTGAATGACTGTATGTTGGCAAGAGGCGAGTAAAGGAGATTTTCAGGGCTGACTGTGAAATCTATGGAATGTGGGAAGAGGTCTTCAATGTTGTCGGTGGTAAGGTCAGCGTGAGCTTGGTGGAGTTCTTCAAGTAGAGTTGTAGGTGGTGAGGCTCCTGGTAACTGTGGGGTGGAAGGCACTAAGTGAAAGAGAATGATGGCACCTTCAAATTGTTGTGCAAGGTGGCACTGCCTCTGAAAGCATGTCTCTGGTGGAATTCTGCCCTAGTCCCTCATGGTGGGCTCCAAGTTGATGATGCCCAAAATTGTACCAAGTAGTGTTGGGGTAGGCAATCACAAGGCAAATAGCATTGGGCTCACTAGTTGAGGAGAGCTGGGCAGGGTCCCAGAAGATGAGTTAGCAGAGGACAGTGGTAAAGTAGTGGTAAGGTGGTGCTTAGTGTAGCTGCCAAGCAGTAGAAACCTGCCGTAGGTGCAAGGCACATGGAGAGCTAGGACACTGGCGTACTTCCAGCGGCAAGACAAAGTGCTATGTGATGGCACCTTGGCATAGAGTAGGTTTAAGATAGACAAAATTGAGCTCTGAAGCTCAAGCATAAGAGATAGAGGGTGAAGGTAACTTGTTATTGGCAGAGTCTAAGTACAGTAAGCAAAGTTGTTGCCAAAGTGGCAAACTTGGTAAGTAAACAATAACCAACAATCTTTTATATAGAAAAATGTCCATCAGACCTTGGTAATGCCTAACAGTGCTAATCAAGCTGTCTGTTGTGTCAAAATGTCAAAAAGTAGGTATGCAATCACTAAACTGTCAATGTCATAAAATGATGGTGGTTGCTAGGGTGCAGCAGTAAGGTTGGTGAAACCTTGGGGTCAAGAAAGTAAGGTAAAATAGTCC
>JAGGAQ010000343.1:0-20795 GCA_017657225.1 Termitomyces sp. T69sscA | reverse complement strand
AATTCTGGGGCCAGGGCTAAGTCCCAGAGGTTGGTAGTGGGGTGTGACATTACCTGAATATGCTCCACCCCCCCCCCCCCCCCCCCCAAATAAGGATACTGTTGTTACTTGTTTTGACAGTTAGCAAAATAGCATGATGTTCTCATAGTGACTCTCCTTGTCAATCTCAGCATATGCCAATGCAGTCACCACATCCTCAGCTTATAACTATACCCTTGCCTGCTCTTCAATACCCAACATCTTCAACAACATCTTGGAATAGTGATACTTTCTGGGAATTGACAATATATGCGTATACTTTTGTGTTAACTAGTCTCCCATATGGTGAAAATTCTGACTTTCAATTTTGATTGATGCTGACACTTGGCCAACAGCAGCTGGATCAAAGCTGGATGACAGTCATCAACTTCAGAAACAGCTGCTACCAAATTGGAAACAAGATTCAATTGCCCAATCCAACACCTCTTGATTCAACATCTAGTTCATCACAAGAAATTTGTCATAACATGTGACTCCCTTGAGCACCAGATGCTTCCTCAAATGAATTCATTCCAGCAAATGGGTGGCCAAAAGTGAACACCATCAAAAGTAATGTCAGTGATGAAGAATACCATGATGGCCAGCAACAATGAAAATAGCTCAGAGAGTAAGCAAGGAGATAAAGGGGGAGAGGAGGAGGAAAGTGACATGGAGGAAGATGTGGTAGAAGATGTCATGAAAGGAAGAATGGGAGTTAAAAAAAAACAATGGAAGATCAAAGAAGCACTGTAATGTGTCCTGAAACATCTGCACACATTTTTTCTCACACATCAAATCCTGCCAGCATGACATCTTATCTTGACATATCAAACCAACAACCTCCAGTGACACCAACACCTCTTCAATGCACATGATCTGCAACACTAGCCCTTATCCACACTTCCTCAACATTAGCCACCATGCAATCACCATCCCTTGCAAAACAGTGCTGTGGCCTGGAAGCTTGAATAACTGCTTTAGAGGTTGAATTGCAACACAGTAGAGAAGTTCAACAGTCAGCTGAGCTTTACATTTGGTTCTCTGCATGCAAACTATGTACTCTGTATGCAAATCAATTCCTGTGCAGATATGTCAAAACAAGGACATCAGATTAACACATCTTCAAGAAATGTGACATTGGATGAAGGGCTTGAGGCAGTAAGAAGGGATGGGCTATTTAGGAGCAGAAGAAGAGGGAAAAGGCAGATAAGAAGGCTCAAAAGGATGCCATCAAAAAGGAAAATATAATTCATCAAGCCACTTTGGGTGCACAGATGTTATTTTTGGGCTCATTCAAAACCCAAAACAAGACAAGACTGCAAGATCTTGCATCTGTTCTTAGCTTATCTATTGATGACACAAAGGCCAACTTACTCCAAAGAATCAAAGCCAAGATTGCTGAGGACAAAGTTTTGAAGGACAAGCCACAATTTGCTGGCCTATTTTGTTGTGCACAAAAGTGTTCTGCTCCCAAAAATTCAAATCATAGTCTACCACTGCAATGTCATTGCTTTGAGGTGTCCAATACACCTCTTGCACACTCTTCTTGCTCTAAAACCCTTGTTTCTGCCCCTTCAACTCCAGTACATTATCCTATCAATTATGTTCATGCTCATACTTCAAGTCTCCCTGGTCCTTCTGACTCAATGAGCAGTATCAATTATAATTCTGTTTGCTACAAGAGTTTTACTTAATAATACATTCATTTGCTCATCTCAACTTAGCACTTGAGAGTCAAAAACTTGAACCTTCATACAGATGCCATGAGCAGAGTCTTGATTTGAGTTGTGACAATGCATGACTGTTGGTTGTACACTTAGGCAACTTTGGTATGTCATGCTTGGCCATTGGCTGACAACCTATGTCTTGAGTTTATTTGCAAAATAAAAGTACAGAGCTATAGATAAAACCAATTACTAGTGATTTGTAAAGTACAAAGGTCAGCTCTGATGATTGTTTCATACATACTTTGATCTGGCAATGAAATCATCTTAATTGTCTTGGTCTATGTCAGTTATATGGCTGTGCTGGCAAGAATATCTGCAAAATTGTATCCTGTAAGGTACATCATATTCAGGAATACTCTATGAAGCTGTTCTTAGACATGATTGAAATTTGCAATTCATGAGGAGATCTTTTCTCTTCAATTAACATCAATACAGCAGTTGTATACATAGCCTGGCCTATATCAGAAAAGGAGAAAGTATGTGCAGAAAAAGCTTACCATTATCTGAAAAGTGGCTTCATAGCAGACTTTAGAAAAGTAGCTTCTTCTGGTTACTATATCTTCTTCTGGTATGCTATAGGTGATCAAATTAATTAACTTAATTGAACAGAAACTATCAGATAGATGCAAATTTTGATATCTGAAAGTGACTACCTGACAAACAAATAGCAAAAGGCCCGATTCAATTAATGACACAAGGACTTTCTGCCCAAGTGTCCAATTCCTGTTACTTTCAGAGTTCCATAGAGAGGCACGATATATCCTGTAAGATGATGAGAACTCTCATTAAAACTCAAAATTTATTTATAACATACCATAATTTATAGCATACTATAAATGTTGAAAGGAGATTTGTACTGAGTGACAGCATAAAAGAAGCTTCTTGACCCCAAAACACGGGGTTTTCCCAATTGACAGGCTTATCTATAGCAATTTCAGGAGTGGAGAAGATGAATCCAAGATATGTAAATGATATAGCTGTTGACATCATGAGATAAGAGATAAAAGAGATGATGACTTAAACTGACACACCACATGTTGCAAGTGACGTCACAAATGGGCCAATCGTCAGCCATCGCGAGTCAAAGCTTATGACCCATGCTCTCCACAAGATTGTCGCATCGTTTATAATAAGCTGGATGGAATAAATGTTAGCTCAGAGCAACATCATTCATGTAGTCTGGGAATCACTATCAAGGAGGAAGCACATTCAGAGATGAGCTTATATGTCTTCTGATCCAATTCAAGGGTGTCGACGAATGTGCTGACATTGGAAGGAATTTGTAGTGCAAAGACGCCCGTGTATACGGCGCTACTCAACATAGCAAAATACAGAACAACGTAAAGCGTGGCAAGGACACGAGTCATGGACATTGCAATGAACATAATCCAGGCCACGCGTGTCTTTGTCTTCTTGTGTCTATATAGCCAACTGATCAGAAAAAGACTATGTTTCTTAGATTTCGAATGACAAACATGAAGATGTGCAGATACATTATGAACAGACCACTTCCAATGCCTGTGGAGTCGATACAAATGAGGACCTAATAATCTATTTGTGTAGCATGGAGACTGTACCACAGAGTAGTGCAGATGCTGTCAAACCAGCGATGTTCCAAGATAGAACATAGCCTCCACGAATGACAGGAACCCGTTCTTCGTCGCTTAGGATGGACATTGAAGCTGGAATGATTTGTGGTGAGTGATGCAGTGGAAAGGAGGATTTTGAGTGGCTCTCCATGTGCGGAACCGACCCGTATCTATCCTTCTTCTGGGCTATGTATGATTGAAAAAAGGCTCTGACAAAGGATACATAACATTGCGCTGTTTCCACGTCGAGGACACTGTTGCTGATTAGTTGGATAATGAGAGGTGAAGTGAGCTTTTGATGGTTACGAAGATGGGACCAGTATGGAAAAAATCAGGAGTATGGCTTGACATTAGGAAGGTGCTCCGAGTTCGGAAACATGAGATTGAATTCATCTGATATATCCTGAGCTGCTGTTCGATATATATATCGCTAACACAAAGGATCAAGATCGTGATGAAACACTTGTTTGAAGAAAGTGACGAATGTCTTGGTGACAGTTGTTTCTGCCGATCGGATGACCCGGAGAGATATCATTACCCGTTCATGGTAACATTCAATAATCACAAAATTAGTCTCGAATCATGATCGTCAAGGGAAAGACCCGCAGACCATAACAAAACAGTGCCTTTTCGAAAGATTAGTTCATCATACTTCAGTAGAGATATCTCAGGGTGCACAGTGTCGTTCTTTGGCGTGGTAGTATTGTGGGTCAAAAGTAATGTTGTTCGAGACGCATTCTCTGGGTGGGAACCACCCGAAGGATAAAGCCAGAAGAAGAGGGGGTTCGTGTCCAGAGCAAAAGAATGATCAGTTAGCAAGATATCCGAGGGTCCGTGTTGCATGTGCTTTTGTTCCATGTGAGTTTTTGATGCTGAAGTCCTCCAACCGAAGTTTATGATGCACAGTGATATCAATTCAGCGCCCTTGAACTCTAGCATGATTCCAGCTAGAAAGCTTATTATATAGATAGCATCATAGAAGGGCCAACTTGCACCCCTTTCAAACTGCTCTTTCGCCGACCCAAACAGCACTATCTCTGCTCCTCTGATCCGAATCGCAACAGCTCGTCGCATACAGTCGCAGTCAGTCGCAGTCATTCCCAAATACTCTTTGGCTCGTTACCGCCTGCTTCTTACCGAATGGACAACATGTCCCGTGCATGTCCGTGCGACCGCCAGTTTCCCTGTTGTACCGTCCCTTTTGAACATATCCACCCTCGGCCAGATATCTCAATCCCGCCGGAAGGGTAACGTAATTGAGCTAGTACGAAGTGCGGAGTGAGTCGAGTCAGAAGCTAATCCAGGTACATATTACGCGAGAAGAATCTCGATTGTCGGTCAGCATTGAAGCCACTTCTTTCCATCTTGCATCCTGGTCACTCGTTTTGATTTCGCGATACGTAGGGACGTATAAGGGCGTGTGTGAAGGAATGGGAGGATCTCGATGTCTAGGACCGTCCAAGCCCCGCCTCGAATGGTCGCACAGCAACACACAGGTTGGGAACCTTGCACAGCCAGCAATCAAAAAAGCTTCCAGCCGTCCATCGGCTAGACGCTTATCAAGTGCTCACGTGATGGACAATCGCGTGACGTGTTACTACTTATAATCTTCCCCCTCTCCTCGCCGCTCCGCTCCTTATCCTCGCCACACATCGAATGGTCCCTGCTCCCCTTTCCATACGGAATGCCAGCACTCATCTCGGTACCCGCCCAGCCACAACCAAACTTCTCTATGCTGTTCTCTCCCTCGGCACACACCTCCTCCGTGGCGCACACCATGATCGCGGCTCTAGTAATGTGCTCAGCAAGCGTGCAGATGAACCGCACGGTGGGACCCACAACAAAGCCCTTGCAGCGCTTATACCCGTGCTCGTCCTTCTATCAGGTCTCTTTGCCGGGCTGACGTTGGGCTATATGAGTCTTGACGAGACGCAGCTTAGTGTTTTGAGTATTAGCGGCACACCGTGCGTTCCTTTCCCTTTCCCTCTGTTCCATGCTACCTGGAGAATCTCTCGACTGAAGTCAATGCAGTAAACAACGCGAATACGCAAACAAAATAATGCCAGTTCGCAAGAATGGGCACCTTCTCCTTGTCACCCTCCTTCTCGCCAACATGATAGTGAATGAGACGCTCCCCGTCATCTCGGAGCCTGTGCTTGGAGGAGGACTACAGGGAGTGGTGGTCAGCACTGTGCTTATCATTATGTGGGTTTATTCCGATATCTCTCTTGCCTTATCTCCTTGAGGAATGTGTTCTGCCGGTTCTTATCTTCCTTTTCTTTATTGATATTTTACCTTGCTCCGGGGCCGTGACGAACGCATCATCTCGTGTCTTCAATTCTCTCTAACCCTTTGATGTTTGGGCGCCTGAGCCTATCTTAGCTGTGCAAAAACGCGACGTGACGTCACGCGTATACTAACAATCGATCGTGTCTTACTCTTGACAAGCGCTCGCCGCTTGGCACGTCTTGGCCCTTGGCCCTCGAAAATCCGCATAAATGCCTCACATTCCCTTCGCTGCCGGCTAAATCAGGATGAATTTACTAATGAAATGTTCCAGCTTCGCGGAAATTATCCCGCAATCCATTTTCACTCGACATGGTCTCTATCTGGGTGCCAAAATGGCCACGCTCACAAAGTGTCTTATCATTGTCCTGGTCCGTTTCCTTCCACCCATTTTTAGGCTCACTAATGCTAACGAATCCCCCTCACCCGGTCAGGGAATCATCTCATGGCCCGTTGCGAAGCTTCTAGAGTGGATTTTGGGTCCTCACCACGGAATCATCTACCGCCGTGCGGAATTAAAAGAGCTCATTGCGCTGCATTCTTCGACTTCGCCACATGGTGGGGATTTGAAGATTGATACTGTTACAATCATTGGGGCTACATTGGATTTGCAGGAGAAGGTTGTTAAGCAGGTTCGTTTCTTCCCCCTTGTCTTCTGTTCTTCGACGATTGGATTACCTAAACTGAATTGTGGGGCTTTTGAAGGCAATGACACCCATTGAAGATGTCTTCATGCTGTCCATCGACTCTAAATTAGATTTTGACCTTTTGAAGAAGATCGTACAAACTGGTCACAGTCGCGTGCCAGTCTACGAAGAGATCGAAGTGCCGGTCTCGACGTCAAGCGGGGCCATGGCTGTGTCGGAACGCATGCAGAAGGTGAAAAAGATTCTTGGTATTTTGTTGGTTAAGCAGTGTGTAATGCTTGATCCGAAAGGTGCGCTTTGATGAGTCTCACTTCGTCAGACCTTACTGATCAGTCACTTGTTCCTGTAGACGCGACGCCACTGCGCAAAATGCCTCTGAACAAGGTCCCTTTTGTCCCGAATAATGAGCCGCTTCTGGGTATCCTTGATAAGTTCCAGGAAGGCAGAAGTCATATGGCTATCGTTAGCAGGTTCAGCGTGGAAAAGGCAAGTCGGACTCTCCTTCAAGTTCAACGTCTGGGCCCGGCTGACGAAGATTTACTTCTTGACTGCAGGCTATGAGCGTCAAAAAGGCAGCGAAGCGCAGTCTGACACAACGTTTACGTATGCGCGTTGGGATCAGCGACTCGGACTCGAGCGATGACGGAGAGAACGAGAATGATAAAGATATTGAAAGTAGTGGAAGTGGGAGATTGAGTGGTGTAAAAGAAGGTGAGGCTGAAGAAGCTACGTTACGCGAAGACAGAGTTTTGGAGAAAGACTTTGGGACGCTGGGTCAGACTGTAAGCATACCGAGGACGAGAAGAAGTCGGAATGGTCGCGCTCATGGGGAGAAGGAAAGGTATAAAGAGGAGAAGGAAGAGGATGGGGATGATGGTGAGAAGTTTGAGAACGAGAACGGGAAAAATATGGTGGTGTTGGAGGAACCAAAGAAGACACCGAGATCGTCATTTCAGTTGCCGAGGGCAGCGGCGAGTATGGCTTCGATGTCGGGTTTGGAACAAAGTATGCCTGCTGATGCTGTGCTTGGGAAGGAGGGTGCTGAGGAGGTAAGCGTCTTACTTTAACCTGACTGCGAGGTTCTGATGACGACGATCTCTTTTGTGCAGTTTCTGAAGAATTTCGATCCTGCTGTTATGCCGCTTGGAATTATCACGCTAGAAGACGTTCTGGAAGGTTCGTGTATATATATGTTTTATTTGATCCTCTGATTCCTATGGCTAACCGCGGCATTCTTGCGTGATTAGAACTTATTGGAGAAGAAATTTATGATGAATTCGACCCCCAAGGTGCCCGCGGAGATCCTTACCAGGTTCCTCCTAAAGTCGAATCTGCGCCCCCCGTCTATGAGCCCGAACCTGTGTATGCGGCCCCCAATGCGAAGCCAGCCACTTTGGCACCGCTGCTTATGCCTACGGCCTTGAAGAGTCTCAGCAGTCTTGGGTTCCTCCGGTCTAGGAGTGCCCCGCCTGTTCCAAGAGATCAGGAAGGGGACAATCACAAAGATAAAGAGAAGGAGAAGGAGAAGGAGAGAATTTCTCCATCACCCGCTGCATCTGAGATGCATATGCTAAACGTGCAAGCAGACCAGTTGCAACGCCCAGCTCTCGCTCCAGTTCTTCCACCTCCAGTCCACGCCGTTCCTGCGCCGGAGGTGGGCAAAGCAGCTGCGCATGCCGCGGTTGGTATGCCTGTGCCGGCTAACTTACCTTTGGAGGCCGTGTTATTTGATCGGAGGCGGAGGATGGGCACGCCAAGTGGGGTGTCATCGGCGACAAGCTCGAATTTGGGCGCTGCGGGGACCGGGACAGATGCGATTTTGGTGCAGAGTACAAGGAGTATCTTGCACAAGGGGACGAGGTTTAAGAGTACACCTATTATCGCGGGGGAACCCGTGGAACTGGAGACGAAGGAACAGAAAGAGAAGGGCAAGGAGGGGGAGGGGGAGGTGGAGCAGAAAATGTGATGAGCTGAATACTTTTCTACTTGATTTTTGAGATTTTGTAACGCCGTCATGTTGGATCGTGGACCATGATTGTTGTTTTGGAATTGCTTTCGATATTTCAAGTCGTTATGTAGGATAACATTGAAATTGTACTTTCCTATACCTATACCTACCTGTATTTGCAGTTGAACGTCCAGTCGAATGATTTCGAGAGATGTCGATCTGTTTTTCCCTTCCTCCATAGGGACTGCTGGACTTTAAATGAGTCGAATGCACCGCAGTCGATAATGCAGACATTCTTATGTATATCATCAAACTAGAATATCAAAATGTCTACATTTTTTTGAATCATGCTACATGGACTTATTCTTCATGCAGTCAACTTACAAGCTTTGAATCATCTGTTTTTTCGGCGGCCCGTATCATGCTCCGCACAAAATCAGAAGAGAATCATCGGGAACATCACAGGCCTACGAAATCAGCACAAGGAAATACAACTTATGCCTGGAACAGTTAGTTAAGTCTCAAATGCATCTTGAAGACCTAGGCCTCACGACACGACACCATCAAAGTACTCTATCCTTAAATCAATTATGCCAAGAGTAAACAGAAGTCGCAAGAATTCTGAGAGTGGGGATCGATTAGATAGCACCAAACCATAGTGGAAACTGGGAACCAATGACTCGGAATCACTGACTGAAGCCAATGATTAGGTTTCTGTGACACAGAAGTATCGTGGAGATGGCCATGATGTTTGAGGATGATCTACATGATAAGGAATAGGTTTCCGGAGCTAAGGAAAAGAGAACGGTAAGCTTCTTCTCAGCCATCATAGGCTCTTGATTTAGTTCAGATTTCGGCCGCTCAAATCACTCTTGAGAAACTTGTTTTCAGCTGCGCTTGTCCGAAACTAAGTTTAAGGTCGCGAGAACACGAAGCCTTGGGCCCCAAGCTTTTAAGGGATGTCGTCCATCGATAAAAGATCCGTTGATTGTATGGTTGTTGAGCGGACATACAACATACAGAACACAGTTAGCATATAATTGAGCTTTCTGTTTGGAGGGTTACACGTGTGCCAATAAAGATGCCATATGTTTTAAAGTACCCTCAATCGAATCGGAGGTGGGCAAATGATCAGATCGGTTGACACAAGTTTGATCACGATGGCCCTTTGCGTGTAGTTTCGAAAGTCAGTCTTCCACGATCCTTTGGTGCAAGTTCCTGTCTCACACTACATGACAGCACTTTCGAAATCAATTGACGGATTTTGACGCTTTTTCCCGAGGTCGATCTGTTCTCGACGGAAATTGCATCACATGAAGAAACTTGCTTGGCTTAGACCCATATATGTACTGGGAATTGAAACCCTGATGCCTAGCAATCGGTTTTGAAAGACCCGGAATAGGCTTACGGCGGTCCTTGGCTCCAAACTCCACGCGTCTTCTTTTGCCGATATAGTTCACAGGCATATCTTCGGCGTCTTCGTTCAGGAGTCACATAGATTACTCTAGACATTGGATCCGTCTAATGGTTCCAGTTGATACGCAATACAATTTATCGAAGAAGGAACCTCAAGAAGGCGAGGCTTTTAACCAAGAAACGATACTCACCTGGAATATCAGGACCCACGACCGACCTGCCCAATGCCCAATGTCCAATGGCACATCTTGGATTCGATCTGATCTCGAAGGCAACGACGGAAATAGTTTCGTCGATTAAGCGCTCACACGTATCACTAAGATAATCTTGAAATCAGAAAGGACAGTAATTGCCTGCGAAGCAATCAGGTAAGTACACATAGTATTTCCATGTGAAACACTCACAAACATTCCAACAGATGACTCGCCGCGTGTTCAAGGGCAGTTCACCGAACTGCGTCTTGACGGCCTTCCTGGCCCGATCTCGCGGTGTTGATGCCGCACTGTACTCTAATCTGACCTTTACTAGGCAATCCAATTATATAACCACTCATTAGGCAGTTATCGTTGGAAAGCGAATGATCCATGACGGACTGCAAAAGCCGCTCATGCTCCCGCATTTTTTTTTTGGTTTTGGTCACAAATTTGTCTTACTCAGTGTGTTGGAACTAAGACTGGTAACCCGATAGGTGTAGTCACACCTAGATCAATACACGTAAGTACAATCCTCAGTTGTGTATAAACCAAACTGAATTGTAGTACCTAGATCAATACACGTAAGTACAATCTAGGTACGATTTGTGGTAAGCATTTATATGTACAGTGAGATATGAATAACGTACCCTCAGTTGTGTATAAACCAAACTGAGGGTACTTTGTGTATGTCGAGCTATATGTATACGTACAGAGACAAAGCAGAGCGGTGGCCATTTAGTGGCCCCTGAGGACCATTTGTTTCGTGTATCACATTGTCACATCAATGACCTCACGGGCTCCTAACACAGTGTACGTGTGTCATCGAGCCATAAATCTTGGACTCACAGATTATCCTGAGAACTGTCAGAACGATCCAAGGCACTGCACGCAGTATGGCCGCCATTGTCGCACAGTAACAGAAGTTCGAGAGTTTGTGCGCGCATGTGACTTTCATGTGACCTCATTTTCGCGTCACAATGGTGGAAAACCAATCCACATCTCAGCAGCCGCCAAGTCAACTATGCGTCTGTCATATATGTCACGATGGCTCTTTGTCTGTCGAGTACTCCTGCAATAGAATTGTCTACTAGCATCATGGACTAACGCTAAGGACTCCCCTAAGGTATTGGTACTTGTGAAACCCTATCTGGCACATCGATCCGGAATACTTACACGCTCAAGATGCCACTCCTAACTTCACCTCCTTACGACCGATTATCTTTGCCCGAACCACGGTAGATTCGTTCTCTACAAGTGCCAGTTTGAATGATGCTCATGCTCTCGCACATGATTATACTTCGAGGGATTTCAACTTCACTATTATCTGGTAAGCTCTAGAACCTAATATTGACCACGACAATGAAAAGACAACGCTCAACGGACCGCGGGATCCTACAGAGCCTATAAAACATTCCATAGGTAGAAGACATTTCGCCCAACTACAATGACTACCAAAAACCTCCTTCCTCATCCCATTCATAAGCAAAAGAACATTGATCAGTTTGATGTGCGGACTTGATGCATCCATCCTGCACACTGAGGCTCAATTTCACGTAGGTTTTCATCGCGGGCTCTGGCCCAATCGGTGCTGCATTTGCTCGTCAGCTTGTTGACAATGGACATAACGTAAGTCCACCCTTTGACGCGCGAAATATTCTCACCTTGTACTAAATAGGTTGTAATGGTGGAGATAGGTGAACAGTAAGTCAGATCTTTTTAGCTCGCTCAGTTGGATTGGACTCCTCGCCATTGATAGAGATACACGTGTCCCTGGTGCCCACAGGAAGAATGCTATTCAGTACCAAAAAGATATTGACCGTTTTGTCCGGTACGTAAACGTGAACCAGTATTGGTCGCATGAATGCTTAATGTGATGGCATAGTGTCATACAAGGAGATTTGTCCACGGTCTCGGTCCCTGTCAGTAGCGCCGTCATGCCTGAACTCGACCCATCCGCATGGACTGCGTCGTATGCGTCCCTCCCAAATATGTTTTCGCAATACTAGGTTTAAATCATGCTTTAGAGATCCAAAGAAGCAAATCATCTTCAACGGTCGCAACCCTTGGCAGAAGGAGTACAATAATCTCGGCGCTCAGGCTGTTACCCGTACAGTTGGGGGTATGAGTACTCACTGGTGGGTTTTTCTGGGTTGAGTCAACTACAAGGCAATCTCAGACAGATCAAATTTCCAAAGGACTTGTGCAACGCCAGAGTTCCTGAAACGAAACGAGTGTGGCGAGGTATTCGAACGGCCTGTCATATTTGAGGACGTTACTGCGGACGACGAGGAATGGAAGCTCCTGTACAATGCCGCGCGTTCCTTGATCGGCACCTCCGAACGAGAATTCGAACACTCCATCCGCCACAATATTGTTCTCAATAAACTGAAGAGTTACTACCGCGACCGTAATCAGAAACTTCAACAGAACCGCGAGGTTAAACCATTACCTCTCGCTTGTCATCGTCCCAACGGAGACCCAGGCTCAGCGCTGGGTTCGCCTTATGTTCATTGGCATGCTGCCGACTGTGTAAGCTATTTCACGCCTTACAACTAGGACGGATCTAATGTTCTCGAGGTCAGGTCTTTGGTGACATGTTCGAGAAGAAGAATAAGCAAAATTCAAATGGTACCAAACGTGGCACATTCGTCTTGTTGACCCACACCCGCTGTACCAGACTGTACCTCGACGAGTCTTTGTCCAAACCATCGGTCAAATTAGCGTGGGTTCACACTTCTGTATAACGGGATTCTCTCACCTTTACTCTAGGGAAGTAAAAGATCTTTTACAAGCCCAACTTGGATCCGGAATCTCAAAGACGGATTATGTCATTTTAGCAAAGGCACGGATCTGATTAAATACTTTATTGACAGTGTCTCAATCCTGATATGCTTTTTTAAAGATATTCGTCGTTGCCGCTGGTGCAGTGGCTACGCCGCAGGTAGGACTTCATAATTTCTCAGTCGTTGAAAGGTTTGCATGAACGAGGAATCTAGATCTTAGCAAACTCGGGATTTGGTGGAAAGCGCTGCCAACAAAATGAGTTAATACCCAAGCTTGGTCGTTATATCACAGAGCAGCCGTAGGTGGCCTCTTACCAATTTCTTTTCAATTAATATAAACGATTTCCTCAGAATGGCCTTCTGTCAGATCGTCCTTCATCAGGTATGTCCCTTTTTTTCCAATGTAAAATTCATGCTAAGCTGACATACTTGAACTGTAAGGATCTAGTTGAAGCTGCAGGAAACTGCTTGGATGAAAAACCATCGTGGTGGAAAGCGGCAGTAGACGCCCACCGGAAAAGCCATTCTCTAGACCCCTTACCAATGTATGTCCAACACTCCTGATCTACTTCCGCTGAAGTGAACTGTATCTAGTCCATTTCAAGATGGAGAACCTCAGGTCACGATTCCTGCTTCACACGATGTATAATTCGTTCAAATTCAAAAGATTTGATTTTGCTCTCTAATTATTTCTAGTTCCCTTGGCACGCTCAAATTCACCGTGATGCGTTCAGCTATGGTGAAGCTGGCCCACTCATCGACTCCCGAGTGGTCGTGGACCTTCGTTTCTTCGGAAGACAGGATGGCGTGGAATCCAACAGGATCATTTTCGAAAATGATGTTAAGGATGGGTATGGGATGCCCCAGCCCACCTTTGAATTCACGCCTTCGCCCAAGTTTGCATCTGAAGCCTCTCGCATGATGGGCGAGTAAGTTCGAATTCCGATATATGATTTTTGACCATTAATGACGAGCATATCTAGTATGACAGATGTAGCCATTCAGTTGGGAGGCTATTTACCCGGATCCAGCCCTCAATTTATGACGTGAGTGTTGATTTGTTTTTGAAAGTACCATTCTCATTGAAGAATACGTAGCCCTGGTCTAGCACTCCATCTCGGTGGAACGACGCGTCTCGGTCGAGGCAATGTAAAGAAAGAATTTGAGGAAAGTGTTGCAGACTACAACTCTCAGGTTTGGAAGTTTGATAACCTTTATGTTGGTGGGAATGGCCTCATCCCAACTGCCTTTGCGTCCAAGTCAGATTGCCTCTTCCTTCCATCATGTGATTATTGATAGTTCGTTAGCCCAACATTAACCTCTATTTGCCTTGCAATCCGCGCGGCTCACAAGATCCATGTGGATCTTACTCAAGGCAAGCTCTCGCCTCCGAACCCCGAAGCTCCTCTCGCGAAAACTCCGGAGGAGTGGGTCAAGTGGACCAAGGACGAGAAGGATCCAAACTTCCCCAACCACAGGGAGCTCCGCTCCCTTCGTTATCAGATCTAGATCTGAGAATGTACTTTGGCAAAAATAACCAAAAATGTCAACGCCAAATCCAAATGTACATCGCAAAGCTTCGGAATACATGATTGATTGACCCTTGATAAGTTGTTGTACTGGTCATTTCATTGTGTAGTCAAGTATCAACGTTCAAAGCTTCTTGCGTATTCGCAGTTGACGATACCTCCTTGGATAAGTCAATGTCATTCAGAATTTAAGTTTTAAGGTTTGGAAATGACGTTGCGGGTTGCGGTTACGGGTTACGGGTTGTGCCACAGGCACAAAATCTGTGACATAAGACTGCGCTTCAACTCCATGGATGCTACATGCTTACTGTCAGAGAATAAACGTGCTTGCTTTCCGTCTATGGTGTCAGCTATGGTGCTTATATCACATGTGTTGGTTAAAAAACCTCAAATACGTTCTTCTGCATTGTGCACGAGACTGAGGTATGGTTTATCTTATGGTTTTATTTAACTTCTCTCGTATGATATTCTCTTCCTAGCATATCCTGACTTTGACTGACTGTGCTTCTCTACTGTTAGGCTCCAGCCGTGGTCTGCACAACAGCACACTGGAAGAACTTGTGACAAAGTGAATAGAGCTAAAGAAAACTAACTATTGGTCTGCGCAATAATGTTTACTGTCACGTGAGCGGTCGATAATGTAGAAATAAGTTGGTGTAAACGTCTCATGACATCTACTGCACGTTCATCTTCAATCTTCAACCTAAGTTTCAAAGTTACTCAGAACGACTTCATCGCACGTGTATCTTGTTCACGTTCAAGTCTCCTAGACAGGAACTTGGATATCGAACGATCGTGTAACAAAGGACAGACTATTTAAGACGAATATGGTCTGTAAGATGACATTGATGTATTATTATTTTTTATTCACTCTGGTTCGCTTTGCGGGACTTTGATGACACTTTTAGAACTGGAACATGGAAGGTGGAAATTCAAATCTGCCGATTGGAGGTGTCAGTAAAGGTGTAAAGAATGAGTAAATGGTAAAAGACTGACGCCATCCAAACATCAAATTTCTGCTCGTTAGACGAAAGAGGAGGAATAATTGGCAAAGTCCATTCCCCAAATTTGCTGGCCAACCAAGCATGCCAAGGGTATTCAGCTGTGTCGTTCGGCCGTATAACGGGCTTGGCTTGAGAACCCGGTTGGACCTTCCAGAGCGGGCCATGTTCATTCATGTTGGGTACGACGAGCAGGGTGCTGTTCGCCTCGACATATGTATTGGTCAGCTCAGCCTCCTGGTCGAGTTGTTGTGTGCTATCGTCGCTAAAGTAGCGCTGCCGCAAGTTAGCAGGATAGATCAGGAAAGATTGGGATACAGGTACCATTCCACCAGTTCCACTGCCGTTTGAGAGGCAGAGGTGGATCTCGCAAAACGAATTATCCGAATGATTATCTGCAAATTGCAACTCAAAATGCAAATGAGTATGAACACAGAACAACACCACATACGGAAGCGTGCCTGGGATCCAGTCAATTTCACATCATATTGATGAAGTGTACCAACGTACTGTTTCTCCCAGTCCAAGGGTCCACGCTTGTATATGAACCAACCTTTGGAAGGAGTCGTCGTTGAAGTGTACATGGAAGCCAGTGACATTATAGAACTCGAAGTCATTCCAGACTGATACTGTATCAGATCTTGCTTGATTAGGAGGGATGACCAGATACTCACGACCATTGCTTCCCCAGTCCAAAGTATCAACCTTGACGAAGGGGAGCGAGGCTGCTCTTGCATCCGGAAAAACGTGTTCATTATCTGGTAGGTCATTCAAGGATGTTACCTCGCTCATTGTCGAATATGGCCCCTGGGATTGGCCTTCTAAGACTTCAATGCGAAGGAACACGGCGCCGCTGTCTCCAGATTGGATGGTCGAAGGAACGAGGGTCGATTCAATCGTTTTGGCTGCTGGGGCGATACCTCGAGTTACAATGCTTCCATTTGAGCTATATGTGATAGTCCCTACACGGACTTAGCTACCGTCCTCTTCGTGGCTAAAAGTGACTAACCGAAGATGACCTTGACCGCGTCGTTCTCGTTAAGGTCGAGCGTGCCATTAGGAGGTAACACAACCAACGTAATGCGCTTGCCAGCCAGAATCCAGAAGGGAAGAGAGCGATGCTGATCAGCTGGGATGACAGACGGGGGAGGAATCAGAAGTAGGATCTCGTTCTCGAGTCTCAAGGCACTGATTTCGAGGCTTCGGCTGCCTAATGTATTAATGCGAACGTTTGGGGGTTCTAACCCAGTAAAGTAATTGGGGACATAGTACGAAATGGAGGCAATGTCCAAGTCCTGTAAACAAATGCCTAAACGGCTCAAACAAAACGAGGCATGGTCACAAACCTGGCCAGTCGACGGAGAGAAATTTGCAACAGCAATACGACCGGCGGATTGATCAGTAATCTTCGTGCGTTTGAATTCCCCTGTTGTTAGATCCACAGGCGTGTAGATATAGACACCTTGATTCTCGACTGAAAGACGAAAGATGAGCAGTAGGAAGATCCCCGGATCATTCACGTACGTGTACCGATCGCTACAAAACCTGCTTAGACGAGGGCTATAACTCTGGCAAAGGTACTAGAACTCACGGGCACCCATGCACGCGAGTGCAAAAGATTGGGGTGTGCTTTCAGGCCCGATTTGAACAGCCATAACATGGTGAAGGGTTCCTGTATACTTGTCGTTAAGAGCTCCAAATTCACCGAGGACGACACGTTTCCAGTAGTTTCTATCCTTGAGAGCCTCCACTCCTGTGGGGGCATCTGATTTCTTGACGTATACGGAAACTACGTTGCCGTGGAATGCCTGTAGTATGATAAACATAGTAAAAAGACCAATGTAACGCCACAATACTTCGCATGTAGCAATGTAACCAATCCCATCGTCTCCGACGCGACATACGTCCACAGAACCTGAGCCCCAGTATGGGTTATTGCCTGACTGTGGAAGACCTTCACCAACCACGTTGTACTTCCAAGTATGCGACAGCTTGTCGAACCATAACAGTACAATACCTTCCCTACCTGCGACGAGGACCATGTCCAAGTCCTCGTTCGTATTCGATAGAACCTTCGCATCATGAATAAGGCGGAAGTCAGAATCAAAAGCAACGTCCTTGTTCCAGCTCGTGGGGCCTTGCGTGGTATCTGACCCATAGACAGGTGTAAAGACAAGAACCGGAGCTGGAGAAGTAAGATCTGAGGATTTGGGAATGATTGGAAGAGCTAGGACTTGAATTTGATCGCTCGTTGTGAAGTGACCAGCTAATAAGGATATGTTTAGAAGTAGTGTGGTGAAGAGTATGAGACCAAGAGTACCTCGGATTCTGGATTGGATTGGTTGGTCGATAAGTTTGAGCCATCAAAGATGACAGGAAAAGCCTACCGATGCATGCCTGTGGAATTTCCGATGTCGTACGCCTCCCATGCTGCAGGAGAATCACGGTCCCCAGGATTGCGCAACCAACGGATACGCCCGCCGTTGTCAGTCTGGGCATCCCAAAGCTTTGGTTTAGGTGAGACTCATTATTCATGAATTCCAAGTCAAGTACAATACGTTGTTCATGCTTGGGCCATAACGATCGACTATGATCACTGAAGGGAGGTTAGGAGTGAGTGTCTGGAAGAAGCTGTAAATTTACCATCGTTGAATCCGTTTCCAGTCAAGTCGGCGTAAGTCATGCCGACCGGAAAATCCAAGCTGGCTATTTCATTAACTTTCCAGCCACTAGAACTGTATGCATATGGCTTGGGCACTTCCGTGGAGTGATGTTAAAAATGGGCCCCCTTACCCATTATTGATAGGGTTCGTAAGAAGCTTAATGGCCGATGCCTTCCCTAGAAATCCCAAGCCGTATGCAATAATGTCTGGAGTATCGTCTGGTTTGAAAGGAAAGGCTTCGACCCAATAGCCATCGGGCAAAGGTGTGGCAACAATATTCTCGTCAATGCGATCGGTGTCTGATTTGTTTTCAGTCGCAAGAGAAGATCCTTTGCAGCACATTGAATGGATAAGGGCAGATGAGGTCGATGGGATCAGGTCAAACGTATGACTGCAATTTGAACGATCTTTAAAATCGTTTTGTACACAAACAAGAGACGAACTAACTATTCATACGCACAAGCGGCCAAAACCGCCGATTGAAGAGACCATCAGGTGGTCTTCAATAACCCACGCCGCACTCCAAGGAATATGACGCTTCATCTTGAAACTTGACATATCTGAACTCTATATGATCTTCTAAAGCCACTCTGAGGAAAAATACATAAGCGATTGAATTGATATCATTTGGAAGCAACTCGGATGGATTCAAAAGTTACATATGACCACAGAATCAGAAAATCAGTACGTCAACAATTTAGGTGAGAGTGTACGGACGGAACTTTACTTGACAGCGCTGCCGAGCTCTAACCCTTCTCAAAGGAAGTAGTGTATGGATTGTACCGTTATCGATCGAGAAGCGAATAAGATAGACCCGCATACACATGAGATAGCCTTTGTTGAACTCTATCCTCTATCGTTCTCAGATGAAAACGATCGATGAGCCCATCGAGACGAGCTATTGTTTGAGTTCAAGCCCCTAAGAAAGGCGTATTAACATGTGATGACTCCAAAGAGATTGTCGATTGCGAGTATAATAATAGACGTTCAGGTGACCCGGTTCTTATTCCAGGTTTGTAGTTTTGCTCGGAGGATATACTAATATCAAGCTAAAAGCTGACGGCTGTCCATGCGTATGGACTACGTTGACAAATGATCCATGGAATGTCATAATGCTGCCGCCTCAGAGGGATCACAACTCGGCCACGAGATGATCCGGCATCCAGGAAAGTCGAAGGGCCTAGACCAGCGGAGCCAAGTAGAGTTTAGGTTGATCAGCCCTGTAGACCGAGCGCTGGGACCAATGTGAATGTGCCGTTGCGATGACGAGCATTGGAAACCACCGAAACAAATCACGTGACTGTGCGAGAACTACTGCCCCCTCTTCTTCACTTCCAGGCCTTGTGAAGGTACATAGGTATTTCGAGGGCTCTTGCAATGTACACCAATGGTGAAGCGGTTATCATGCTTGCCTTCCATGTTTGGTAGCAAGCGGCAGGGGTTCGACTCCCCTTTGGTGTATTTTTATGCGGACCAATGACTACTGAGTCCGCCGGGACTCTTACTAGGTGATACCAGGACTTTCAGGAGGGCTGTAACTAACCCGTCCCACGTCTGATTAGTGTGATTTTTCAAGGGAGAGGTTCGATGTGTTGACGACAAAATATACACGTAAGGCTGTGACTAGCGCGGTTTGCCAGTGTGTGTTCTCTTCTGATTTGGTTTTTTATTATACCTAGAGATGAGCGATCGAAGTGAAAATTCCGTGCTGAACTAACACACCCTCGCCTACTCTCTAGCTTCATAGTCGCGCCTACCCTATGAATGTAAGCGGCGAAGCGAGCCTTGCCTCATATTTGTGTTGGAAATCATGGAGCCGTAGAATCTCCGACTCTCTAAGTCAGCTGTAAAATAGATAACTGCAGTACAATAATCCCTCTCTATCTAGACAAAAATGTGCAACTCCCCTCTAGCTGAAAGGTTTTGAGTTCCTCAGTACTATCAGACCTAAGTCAGGGCATATTATGACAGATTATGTCGGTAACATGCCTCAAAGCATCTCGACTTGATGGTGAAGATGGTAGGGAAACAAGGATATGTTACCTCACACCCAACGCTTACATTTGCCGAGAGAGAACAAAAGTCCTAAAGCAACCAACTGATGAGGCCAGCAAACACCAGTCAATAGGATTGCAGCAAAAGTTGCCCTTATTTTGAGAGTCATCAATATGTACCATGGTTGAACAAATTGCAAGGGAGAAATCACGTTGTGATGCCACCTAAATCCAGTTTAAACGAGCGATAGTTACGTCAATGAAACTCAAATGAACAGGTGAAGCTCACTACTGGTGAGCGTATAGCATGTGAGTTTGCCGAGGACCTATGTAAATTAAAACACACAACGCTGTTGGAACCGCAAATACTCACTCGGGATATCCTGATCGACCCTTGTAAAAGATCGTACATAGTGTTGCAGTAATAAGAACGTCAACTGCGACTCCTGGACCGAAGCCAGTGTACGTGAAATACTAGAGTGAGCGCATCGTTTGAACGATTTCCGACGAGAAGAGAAAAGGCGCAACTAACATAGTATTGTAACGAGTCGCTGTAAGTTCTAACAAAGAAACTATGGCATTGTTAGTAGTCCTTCGATATTGATGTTATCATTACAAACGCTTTGATTGCGAAGACTTCATTGAAATTATTTCCTGTCTTTCAATAGATGATTATGCAGACTTACTCGAGACTGTGACTGGCTCGAAAATTTTTATGAGAATAACGTTCTGTAAGGAACCGCTTGACATACCAAATGCTATTAAAGAGCACGATACCTATCAGGTAGATCCAGTCAGTGAGACAGTTTTAATTTTCTTTCTATGAAAAAGAAAAAGAAAGATGGTTCGGGCAAGATGAAGAGGGGTTGCGCGTGGTTAATTCGGGCGGCACTTAAACCACCGCGCCCTTCACATTGTCACACCCCTGGCTGGCCACTCGCTTTGTCTCCTCGGTTACTCCCATTGTTCAATTAATTATATATACCTGCTGGCGCGGTGC
>JAGGAQ010000342.1:0-20848 GCA_017657225.1 Termitomyces sp. T69sscA | reverse complement strand
TGATAGCCGAGACCCAGCGCTGATGTGGCGGTCACGGCGGTGATGGCCGGGAGGTGCCGCGAGTGGCGGTGGCTGTGGCGTTGACGGGCGGTGATGGCCGGTGATGGCCGGGGGAGTTGGCCGGGTAGCGGTCCAGGCCCGGGGCGGCTATGGGGGTGGTATTGGGAGCGCTGGAGTCCCGGGGCCGGGGCTAAGTCCCGGGGGTCGGTAGCGGGTCGTGACAGGCCTGAGCCCTGGGGCCTACTTACCACATAGTATATAAGTTGTAAAGTAGCAAGTAGTACTCTAGTCTTGATATTACCGTACCTCTCATATTGTTTCATTATGTTTTGTCTCTGTCTCGTAGTCTCACACGTTCCGGTCTCTGCTTTTTGACTCTGCTTCATTTCTTATTGTACTCATCTTGTATCTTCTCCTATTTGTCGTCTCTACTTGTCTCCTACTCTAATTCCATCTCTGCTTCACTCTTTCTCTCCTTGCCAACCTCTAAGTTCCTCTTGTCTCTTTTGTCTCCCACCTCAAGTCTCAACTTGTTCTGTTTCCGCTTCCCTTTATCTTATCTTGACTCTTTTCCCTTTTGGCTTGCCTGATCTCCGCTCTTCTCACTTCCATCCCCAGGACTTGCCAAGTCCCCAACTCCTTATTTGTTAATCCCTGGGACTTGCTCATGCACCGGCACTTGCTCATTCCAACTCTTTTGCCTCCCTGGGACTTGCGCCTATTCCTGGCACTCGTCCTCCACCCCTCACTGGCACTCACCCTCCATCCTGGCATTACTAGCAACCCCTCACTCACAAACCCAGCCCTGCTTTGGTCTTCCATGCCTCGTGCCCTTGCCAGTACTCTGCATCTGTGGACACAGTGCTCACCACATAAGGTACTCATCCAGTGGACTGAGCCTCCATGGTCAGCGGAACCTGACAGTTGGAACAAGATACCTATTATGATGCTATCACAATGCTCATAGGTATTTTCTTGATCTGATATAATTTACTCTTTGCTGTACCTATCACAATGCTTGCAAGTATTTATACAGTATTAGTGTTATATTTTGTATCAAAAGGTCTATGCAGAACTCACTCTCAGTCTGTTATGAATGGTTGAGATGTGAATAAAGAAAAAGAGATATATATACTATCATATAACAATGGGGGCCACTGTCCCTAGCAAGATGTGGATATTGTGAAAGAGTGTGATATGTCAGGTAATCAAGGTTGATAATGCTGTCATTGTGGATGCATAATTTTTAAGTGCGTGTTCATCATTTGTGGGTGTCTGAGCACTAACAGACAAAGTATGCACTTGATGCAAATGGGGATGGAATGATGCATGGCTGTGATAAAATGATGGGCAAGCCACAGGCAGAGAAATGATGTGGGCTGTGTGGAGGCCAGTGGAAGGTGAAGTTCTAGGGCCAAAGCTTGGAACTGGAAGTAAGTAGGCAAGTTGTGACAATGAGTAATAGAACAATAACTTATTACCTAGTAGAAGCAGATCCAAGAAAAAAACAAGTCTAGGGACTTATGCTAGGGATGAGACTTTGAAGGCTTGGAAAATATGAAAAACAGTTGTACAGAACATTCAAAGCCACAATAAATCTAAGGATCCCATAAAGAGAAATCTTCAAAAATAATCAAAAGCCTAAAAAGTCGCCATAGCTAGAGATCACATGAATATCACATGATTGCTAATCATTGATCAATTATTTCTTGTGTGACATCACAATCATGTGACTCTGACCATGACACAGAAATCAAAAGGTGAGTAAAGTCAAAAAAAAAAAAAAACAAAAACAAAAAACAAAAAACAAAAAACAAAAAACAAAAAACAAAAAAAAAAAACAAAAAACAAAAAACAAAAAACAAAAAACAAAAAACAAAAAACAAAAAACAAAAAACAAAAAACAAAAAACAAAAAACAAAAAACAAAAAACAAAAAACAAAAAACAAAAAACAAAAAACAAAAAACAAAAAACAAAAAACAAAATGAAAATTCAAAGACAAATATGAGGAATTGGATGAGCCAGCATGTGGACTGTCACTTGTAGGCAGGAAGTCAGTCTGAAAGAGGAGAAAAAGGAGTCAAGGAAAAAAGAAGGATCCTCAGGCATCTTGGCTATACTATTCCTCACCTAAAAGTTACTAGCCTATCAATAGTCTAGATGATGGCAAATAGGAGTTTATAAAACACAAAGTAAACAAGGCTAGGAATAGAAGATCAAGGAAGTCTCCTTATATTCAGTCATTTAATAGCCAAAGACATGTTCTTAATGGACAAAGAGTCTCATTGTGGAGCTCAAAATCTTAATTACAGTCATCCTCAGTACAATTGAAGCCATATATAAATATGACATGTAGAGGCCAGCAGGTGCTGTAGATTCATGAAATTTTTGTTAAAGTGAATAGAACCCTATGCTTTTGTCAGACTTGAGGAGGTCCTGGCTCAGACCAACCTTATGCCAGGCCAAAGCCTCCAAAACTGGCCTGACTTTGGCTTGAGCCAAGGCTTTCAGAAAGTAGAACTTAGATCTCTGTGAATTATTAATAATCAGATAAAAACTTGTGGCATGTTATTTGAGTCTGTGATGTAAGCTGTAAGCAAATTTAAAGCAAAATGCATATCAAAAAGGAGACAACATACCATGGGGAAATTCTCAACAAGTTCTATAAATAACCTTACTTTGCACTTATGACATATTTAGGAAAATCCTATCACACTTTTAAGTATTAGGCAAGTCTTAATAGAATTTAATAACCACTAATCTGTTGTAGAATCACAGGCTATGATCTGCCCTCCCCTATCTTTCTCAAGCACAACATGACTGCTTATTTACTTCACATTTATCATCCTTGATATTATACACTACTATCAAGTTTCACTTGATATCTACTAGACTTGACATGGAACCTTGTTTTGTCATAAATTCCTACAATGTACAAATACTTATCCTCAGTTGTTATAGCATCTGAAACTCCAAATGTTTGCTCTCATCTGCTTCTCTTCTAATTTTGAGCATTTCTTGGATAAGAATTTCAAGCTCTCCTAAATTCCTATAGTGCATTATAACAGCAAAGCTAGATGTGGCTTAAATATTTTCTGCATGACTGCCCTCAAAGGTTTTGCTCCTAACCTCAAGCTTGATTGGATTATTGCTCTTCAAGAATTCTCCTCTCATTTTAGACACTTCTTCTTCAAGTTTTTCAGCCTCCTCCCATCTTCCACCATCCATCAATGTTGCTGCAAGATTGTCTATAGCTAAAATAGTATCTGGATGATTGCTTCCAAAGACTTCTCTCCTAAATTTCAGCACTTCTCTGTTAAGACTCTCAGCCTCCTCTAATTTTCCACTTTTCCAAAATGTAGTAGCAAGGCCAGACATGGCTTTAATAGTTTCTGAATGAGTGTTTCCCAAAGTTTCTCTCCTAACTCTGAGCACTTCTTGTCCAAGTTTCTCAGCCTCTTCCCATCTCCCACCTTCTCTAAATATTGCTGCAAGATCGGCCATAACTAGCACAGTGTCTGGATGATTGCTTCCTAAAGATTCTCCTCTAATCTTGAGTACTTCTTTTCCAAATTTCTCAGCCTCTTCTAGTTTTTCACCTTGCAAGAATATTACAGCAAGGTCAGACATGACTTGAATAGTATTTGGATGGCTGCTTCCAAAAGTTTCTTTTTGAATCTTGAGCAGTTCTTGGTTAAGATCCTCAGAATTTTTCCATTTCCCACCTCTCCAATATGTATAAGCAAGATTAAACATGGCTTGAATAGTGTCAGAATGGCTACTTCCAAAAGTATCTTTTCTAATTTTGAGCACTTCTTGTTCAAGTTTTTCAGCCTCCTCCCATCTTTTACATTTTTTAAATGTGTCTGCAAGGCTAGATTTAGCTAAAGTAGTATCTGAATGATGGTTTCCATAGACTTGAATACTCAATTCAAGCACTTCTTGCTGTAGCTTCTCAGCTTCTTCCAATCTTCCACCTTTTAAAAATGTAGTAGCAAGTCTAGACATAGACTCAATAGTGTTTGGATGATTACTCCCAAAGACTTCTCTTCAAATTTCCAATACTTCTTGGTCAAGACTCTCAGCTTCCTCCAATTGTCCACTTTTCCAAAATATATTAGCAAGGTTAGACATGGCTTGAATAGTGTCTGAATGGATGCTTCCCAAAGTTTCTCTCCTAGAATTTAGCACTTCTTGTTCAAGTTCCTCAGCCTCCTTCCATTTCTCTTCTTTCTCAAATATTGCCGAAAGAATTGTTTTGGCTTGAATAGTGTCTGGATGATGGTTTCCAATGGCTTGAATCCTAACCTCAAGCACTTCTTTTTGTAGTTTTTCAGCCTCTTCCAATTCCCTACCTATCAAGAACATAGTAGCAGCAAGGCTATTTTGGGCTTTAATAGTATCTAGATGATGCTTTCCAAAGACTTGAATTTTGACTTCAAGCAATTCTTGTTGCAGCTTCTTGGCCTCTTCATATTTTTTACCTTTAAAGAATATCATAGCAAGTCTAGACATAACCTGGATAGTCTCTGGATGACTGCTTCCAAATACTTCTTGACTAACCTCAAGCATTTCTTGAGCAAGGATCTCAGCCTCTTCAAATTTTTCCCCTTTCCAAAATGTATGAATAAGACTAGACATGACTTGAATTGTATCTGGATGGCTGCTTCCAAAGGTTTCTCTCATTATCTTGAGTAACTCTTGTTCAAGTTTCTCAGCCTCCTCCCATCTTTCACTATCTCTCAATGTTGCTGCAAGATTAAGTATTGCTATAGTAGTGCTCTGATGATTTTCCCCAAAGACTTGGAGACTAATTTTGAGCACTTCTTGTTGAAGCTTTTCAGCCTCTTTTAATTTCCCACCTCTCCAAAACACAACAGCAAGATTGGACATTGCATCAATAGTGTGTGGATGACTGCTGCCAAGTAATTCTCTTCTAACATTGAACACTTCTTGATCAAGACTCTCAGCCTCTTCCAATCTACCACTGTTGCAAATTGTCAAAGAAAGTTTACGCATAGCTTCAATAGTGTCTGGATGCCTATTTCCAAAGGTTTCTCTCCTGATCTTGAGCACTTTTTGTTCAAGTTTCTCAGCCTCTTCCCATCTTCCCATTTTCTCAAATGTTGCTGCAAGGTTGGCCATAGCTAAAATAGTATCTGGATGATTGCTTCCAAATGATTCTATTCTCATTCTGAGCACTTCTTGTTCAAGTTTCTCAGCCTCCCTCCATCCTCCACCTTCTCTTAATATTGCTGCAAGATTGCCCATAGCTAGAATAGTTCATGTATGCTTGTTTCCAAAAGTTTGAATTGTCCATTTTAGCCCTTCTTGCTGTAGCTTCTTGGCCTTCTCTAATTTTCTACTCATCCAAAATGTAGCAGCAAGGTCAAACATGGCTTCAAGTGTGTCTGGATGATTACTTCCAAAGGCTTCTCTCCTAATTTCAAGCACTTCTTGACCAAGTCTTTCAGCCTCTTCCAATTTTCTACCTTTCTGAAATGTAGTAGCAAGATTGGCCATGGCTAGAATAGTATCTGGGTGATTGCTCCCCAAAAATTCTGTTTTCATTCTAAGCACTCCTTGTTCAAGTTCTACAGCCTCTTTCCATCTTCCACATTCCCTCAATGTTTCTGCAAGATCAGCCATAGCTATAATAGTATCTGAATGATTATGCCCTAGCATTTCTTTACACTCTTTCAACACCTGCTGCTGAAGCTGCTCTGCATCATTCCAAAAGTATGCAACAGAAAATATTTTGCCCAGTCTCTTTGTCAATTTATAGTTTTCACATTTATAACCTGAAAGCTCCATCAAAGTCTGCATATGCAATACCAATTGGGCTGCATCACTATATTCCAACTTCTCATCTCCTAAGCAATAGAATAGTTGTTGTGCACACTTTTTAGCCTCTTCTTGCTTTCCTCTGAACATTGATTTAAAAGCCCACCCATGAACAAGGGAGTGAATCTCTAAAAGAATTGCTCCTCCTCCTCTTATTTCCACCAATGAATAAGATCTTAGCAAATCAAGTGCTTCTTCCACTAACTCATTACTCCAATCTTTCTCACTTGTCACAAACTTTTGAAAAAAGTCCTGTAATTCCTGTGTGTTTACTTCACATGTATTAGAGAGGTTTCTCCAAGCTCTTTCAAGAATTGACACAGGTATTCTAGAATGATGTAGCACACCACATAACATAAGAATTGCTTTTGCTTTTTCATCCAGCTTTTGATAACTCAGATGCCAAGTACCATAAACTGAAAATTGATACTTGTCACTTCTTTGATTTCTTGTTTTTGTCAAATATCTTGGTATGTCTTTCTTATAGCTTTCAAGGTACTGCTTCACTTCAATATGTTGATTGTAAAGAAGATAACTCCCTGCTTGAACAATGGCCAATGCCAAATAGCCTAATTCTTTAACAAGCTCATTTGCAGCTGCTTCTTCAGCTTTTGATCTTTGACTAGCTTCATAAAAAACTGCTAGTGAATCCTTAATTGACATTTCTCCAATCTTATATTGATTTTTAGGTGCATAGATTTTGGATGCTTCATTTCTACTTGTGATCAAAATATTTCCATGGCTGCATTTTGGGAAAAAATCATGTAAATCCAGATCAGGATCGTCAGCATTGTCAAAAATCATCAACCATTCTTCTTTTTGGTGGCAGAGCCATGTGAGAGCACCACTAGGTGTGGCATCTTTCAATTTAGCACTCTGAGCAAGTAAAGTCAGAAACTGCTCAATTGATGCTTTAGAGCTGGCATTGATCATGTATATGGAAGAAAATCTAGTTGATCAAATTAGATCATAGCTTGAAAAAATGCGGCTGTTTCATACCTGCTTCTGAATTCATGGCAAAATTTTAGTGCAACTTGTGTTTTTCCAGCTCCACCCAAGCCATGCAGCACACAACATATCTGTACTTGCATTTCTAGTGAAGGCTGATGTGCATCAAAACACCTTTCAAGTTCCTCTAAAATATCTGCTCTGCCCATAAACAATGAAGATGGAGCAGAAATACTGGGAAGGAGTATTGGTGAAAGTGAATGAGAAAGTGTTTCTTTATTCAAGAAACTGTCAGCCAGAGTTCCACCTCCTAATGAATGTCAATAAATGATACATTTAATCAAGTTGCATAACCTACTCAGAATTCCAAGAGTAGTCTTCTGAGGACAACTCTGGAGAGTGTGTGTAAGAGTATTAATTTCATGTGTGACTCTAGCTGCTTGTAAGTATGCCTGTGTATGTGTCTGTATTTCTCCTTGTTTCATCCAGTCATCAAAAGGCATTCTTTGAAGCCCTTGATCGACACTAAGTCTGTAAAACAGGCCAGGAATTTGAATATAGTTCTCCACCAAGTCATCAGCCAGAGCTTCACAATCAGTGGCCATCTGATGAAAAAGTTTCATCATCTTTTGACTGAAAATATTGGTAGGCTCCCAAGAAACTTGACCAGAGTGCCCTGCTCCTATATTTACAAAACATGCCACTGGATGAGAAGAACCAAAAACCATGACAGCCTCTCTCAAAACAAGTTTAGTAGAATTGCTGTATCCTAAACTTGCACCAACAAAGGTTTCACTGAGTGCATCAGAAATAATAGAAACAGGTTTAAAAAGATCAGGAGTGGCAGTGGTGGCACGAGCAGCTTGCACCACTGTACAGTTAGGACCTTGATTAGCTTCCACCTTGTATGTTCTAAATATCCGAGGTGTCATATTGAGAGAGGGAAGAGCCACTACAAAACTTGAAAGTAGTAATGATGTCAGCAAAGAAGTGAAAAGGGAAAAACACTTGGTTACCTTCTGCAGGAAGGATCATGCTCTTGCATTAAAACATCCTCTGAGAATCCAGCACTGTGTAATATGCTTTTCATCTCAGACTCAAAAACAGATGCCTTGAACTTCTCAGACCAGCTCCATTTCTTGACATCAGAGAAGACTTTCTGGCTGAACAAAACATACTTCTTGATAGCAAGATCAATAGGCATATGGAGTCGACCAAGCATCAATGCAATGACTCTGATATACCATTGTTGATTCGATAGCTGACTTTTAGTGATGATCCATGACATACCCTCCTGTTCCAGCTCCACCAATGATGTCAAAATAATCACAAGGCTTAGGAAGGTAGTTCAAGTTCTCCAAGTGCATAAGACGAAACATAATTTCTTGGAGAACAATAAGCTCAGACAGTCCACGGACACCACCATCATCTGGATGATCATTCCAATAACATTAATAGCTGTGATACACAGTCTAAAGCACATACCCAAGGATAACATCCTCAAACCACGTTGGTTTTGGTCTGCGTTGATAGTCTGCATGGGGGCGTCAATCACTGAACTCGGACAAAAGCTTGGGGGAAGGAAAGAAACAACTGTCACTTCCAGTGATCGTTGACAGAGAGTTGCTCTCACGCATGGGCCTCTGTTGCAGCACTTTTCATCATGATTGGCCTCGGGTTCAGTTATTTGTCTGATCCTGATCCCGACGTCATTATCTGCTACTTGGCACTGCCGCCTGGTTGCCTCACAACTACGTTCTTCGTTTGCCTGAGCACTCAGGTTCTCATAGATTACTCTTCAGCAAGGTTTAGAATTCTAGCCAACAGCACTCCCCCTTCTTCGTACAACCAATGTCCCACCACGAAGCCGAGTATATTGTACAGACCCAGCCCTGCATAAAGTGACGTCCATTAGTCTTGGGAGGCATGTGTGAGGCGTCGTGAGGGAATACCGCGATGGACCCGTGCGTGCGCGCGGGGGCGCGTGCGCGAATGTCAACGCGGAGAGGAATGGGAATGCGGAGAGGGAGGTAGTGGACGTGCTGGAGCGCGGGAAGGGACGCTCGTGGGCCGGCATGTCGCGCCGCGGGAGGGTGTGTATAAGTTTTGGGTGGGGGTACGTGCGCGCAAGGACTCAGGCGGGTTGGTTGTCGTGGACTCCGTGCACGAGAAAGCGAGTGAGGTCAAGACGGTTGCCACTCTCTAGGTTTCTCGGTACTTGAAATTTATTCGTCTGGTTGTTGATTCTTCGCAGCGGGGAATCTGCGCACGGAGCTCGAGGCGCTGAAACAGTTCTCTGCTATCCAGACCAAAATCATAGACGTCGACGACGACTGGGACTCAGGCAAGCTCGCGACCCTAATCCGCGACGCAGTCGTAATCAGGTGCGTACCCACCAGGGACGTACTACCTCCACTCCCACTCACCGCCATCCAGTCTCCTCCTTGTCTCATACAACGTCACAATTGCGTTCAACTCGCACCGTGCACACCTCGTCACCGCCTCGTACATCACGCCTGCCACGACTACGCGGCGCCAGAGCGGACATCCTCCTCCTGAACGAAGCTCGGGCTCGACCCCGGCATTGGCCACTTATCCGTGCTCGACTTCCTTGCGCGCATCTATGGCGCGAGGTATTTGTTGGGTGGTGAGGTGCGTTAGTGTTGCTTTTCTTCTTTCCTTCCCTTTTTCCTCTTTTATTTCCTGCTCTTGTGCCGGGAGCTAAGTTTGGAAACGTTCAGGTACGCGAAATAACGCAGGGCGTGCTCTTCAAGAACATGTTATGCGACGTGCCGATTACAGACGAGCTCGAGCTCGAAGGACTCGCAAACCACGATAGCATCGCGTATCGAGAGTCCTATGGTATCCCCCTTACCCGCACCTGTGAGTTAACACTACAAGTTCGTCTCTCTTTCCTTTCCCGCATCCCCGCACCAAACCATCTCCGCGTTCCACGGATAACCCCCCCGAGGGTTCCCAAGCCTGATGAAACCCTTCCGCTGCCTCGGACCCGCGAGCTCCACCGTGCACCTGTGCGTCTCTCTTCCCCTCTGCATGGGCCGACAACTCGGCATAAAGAAGCACGACAACACCCCGCTCCCCCTAGACGCACTTACCCGCCTCGTCGCGTCCGAGAGCGTTCCGGCCCTCCGCGCCGCCCTCGAGTGGCTCGGACTCGTCCCCCCGCCACCACGTTTGCGCTCGCCTCGCGCGCCCCGCGCGCCCAGCGGCGCCCATCAACATCCTTCACTTCCATCTTTGCGTACAAACTCGGCTACGCCCAGGCCGAACGGGACATGGTCGGGCTCGCATACAAGGTCGTCGCGCGGACATCGCGCACGCCCGCGATGGCACGCACCGTCTGCGTGCCTGTTGGCACGGTGGCGCTTTTGGTGCTGACGGCGAGGCGAAGGTGAGAGGCGTGTGTGGGCCTGTGGTGCAGGGCGTGTCTGAGTCTGCGCTGAGGAGGCTCGAGCGTTATGGGCTGGGGATGAAGGGAGACCAATCAGGAGATGTGTGTGGGGGGAGGACGGTGGAGAGTGCATTGAGGGTTGTTTCAGAATTGTAACATAGCAAGCGGTTTTTTTTCTTACGAGTGTACCAATAGCAGAGAATCAAGTTTTTTTTTTTTGTTTTTCAATTGTACAGCAGTACATAAAACGATTCTTCTCAGGAGAGCTTCAGTTGCCACCGGGGATTTTGGTATAGCGTATGGAATATGGAGGGATGGCAGCGAGGTGTTGGCCAGAAAGTAAACACCAAAGGAGACGTAGGGGGTTATAATGCTTCGCAAGCCGAGAGAGCAGCTCGACTGTTGAGAATGACACTTAGGGACGGATCTCCGTAGAGGGGCGAACAAAAAGCTCACTGTACTGGAAAAAGATAGTCGACAGCGGCACAGGCTGGCTCTGCGCGTGTAAGTTCCAAGTGGCGAGAGAGGAACAGAGAAGAAGCACTTACTTTGATGACAAGGTACGGTGTCTGCGAGCCCGGTGATTTTTCCAGGACAAAGTAAATTCCGCCTGGCAAGCCCGGTAGTTAGGAGCAGTGATACGTGCGCAGAGACATTTACTGCTTACCTGGGAGTCGCCAGGGATCTTTGACCCGAAGCATCAGCGCGAAGAGGGGAAAGTGGTTCATGAGTGCGAGGAGAGTTTCCAAGCTTGCTTGGATCACGAGGACGCACAGGCGCAGCTTGTTTGCGTCGGTGAATTAGCAGGAGAACGCGGTGGCGGTGGCGATGAACACGTACCAGAGCGAAGAGAGAGTAGTAGACTAGCACAGTTGGGAATAGGAATGCTAGGAGCGTGAAAAAGATAGTGCCGAATAGGAGTTGGTCGATATCGTACTCCCACGAGTCTGTTCGATTGCGCAGGACGTTGTATCGTTTCCCTGTGGGATACCTGTCAGGATTGATTCTCGAGAGTAGCTGTTTATCGCCCACCTCTGAATAGGTTCCACAAGGACCCTGCGGATTTCAACATCCGCTGATACACAGCCCTGGACAAGACGTAGCATATGGAGATGTGGGTAGTAAGAACCGCCAGCACATCGAGCATAACCGAGATTGTTATCGATATCCCTCCACTGCTTAAAACGCCAATGACATAGATCGTTGTGGCCGAGTAGGGCACACCTTTGTGAAGAAAGTCTATTAGATATTAGATATTAGCACGGGGGACAGATATCGACGATCAACTGACGCACCGCCCCACACAGTGACTAGACCAATAAAGGTATGCGAATAGAAGCGACTTAGCTCAGTGTTGAGCTTCAACCCAGCAGGCCATGAATCAAGCCATTGCAAGGTCCACTGCACCCAACTGATCAGGGAGTCCTTCCAATTCGTTAGCAGCATCCGTAAGTCATAAGAGCGTACTAACATCGGCGGTCTCAACTAACAACCTAGCCAAGGCGACGTGGTTCTCGCAGATAAAAGAGCCAAGAGCGACACCAATAATAATGTCATTCAGAATCAACCATACTGCATTGAAAAAGCTGCATTCTGTCAAGGAGTTGAAGCTGAAGGGGCGGAAATGAAAGACAAACTTGGTGTATCGACCAGAATAGATATGTATGGGCGTTGATAAGCGCCGACGCAACGATCCAGCTTCGCTTGCGAAAAAGTTCATTTGTTCGGCACGAACGTCCATTTGTCGAACTGAAAGCACTCGTCAATGTCAATGAAAGGTACAGATTGGGTAGTAACTGTACTTGTGGCTGAAACATCCTTCAAGACAAGGTATGAGGGTAGAGGAACGATCGGGAAATTACAGATTGTCGACAAGATGATCGAAACGCGCGCAATAAACTGCACGAGGAAAGAGCCGATTGAATTAAAACCTTGCAATAATTTTGGTTCTTCCGTTCGGGGCGGCAGACTGATAGCTTGCTCGAGGGATGTGGATGAATTGAACTGTATCAAACATGTGCAGCCGTGCCGAGAAGACACTGAATATCTAGATACCTGGTGCAGGACGACATCATTGATGCCCGTTTTGAATCGATCCCTCTTCGGGGCCGTGAAATCGTGAATAGCAGAGGCAAGATATGCCGAGCCTGCAACGGTTCCCCGGTTGGATACATCAAGCTTTGGAATGTCAAGGGTATAGAAACGCAGGGTATTTGACTGATGTCGGTGATAATATATTATGGTATAGTTTCTGTAACAACGATCATTATGCACATACCTAAAGGGAAAAGCAGACCTGGGCGTACCCGCGGTGTCGAAGTTGAAGGTGAGGCAGAGGTCGTTTTGAACGAGCGCTTTCCATGTCAAACGCACATCTTCCTAGTATTACAGGCCCACTGCCGCATGATTCCTCGAGGAGTCTCCACTGAATCGAATTACGCAAGGGTTTCAAAGTTTCTTCAGCCTCTTGTTCCTACACAATTGAAATCGAAACTGAAAGGTCACACAGATGAGGCTCACGTACGGTAGAGACCTGCAATACACCTGCTACACAGATTGCAGGGGTGGTCCAGCCATAACAAAAGCCAGAGTGCCTCACATCAACGGGCCAGAAGATGGTCGGCATGTATCAAGAAACGGACACGTGATCCACCCACCGGCAAGGCACGTTTAGCCACTCTTCTTCCATCCGTATATACTTCTCGTCGTCGTGCACGTAGACCATCTTATACCCTCATGGAGTCCTCATACCAAACAAACCAATCAGGAAACCTCTCGCGCAGGCCCGACATCAAGCGGAAACTCGTGGTAGTTGGTGATGGTGCGAGGGCTACAGTATTAAACTCGTATGTGCCATGTTTAGCTCATCAGTCGTGTTAAGGTGGTTGCGGGAAGACGTGTTTATTGATTGTGTATGCCGAGAACCGGTTCCCAGAGGTAAGTTGCATTTGTTCAACATGAGGCTTCTATTTATTTGGATCGCGTGATTCACAGGCGTATATCCCAACAGTTTTCGAGAACTATGTCACACAGGTTTCTTTCGAAGGCAAGGAGATAGAGCTTGCGCTCTGGGATACCGCAGGACAGGAAGAATACGATCGGCTCCGGCCACTAAGTTACCCCGAGAGTGATGTTATTCTCATCGTATTCTCAATCGATTTTCCAACAAGTCTTGCGAATGTTCAGGATAAGGTAATTACTGATTCACTTTTCTTCCTGCTTGTGTTTAGCATTACGCAACAGTGGTATCCTGAAGTTGCACACTTTTGCGAAGGGACACCCCTGATTCTCGTCGGAACTAAAACCGATCTACGGTCAGACGAACAAACAAAGAGGATGTTAAGTGCACAAGGACAGGCGCCAATAACCCCAGAACAGGGTGGGAATGTGGCGAGAGAAATTGGCGCTAAATACGTCGAATGTTCTGCCAAAACAGGGCGGGGAGTCCAGGATGTCTTCACCCTAGCACTACGAGAAAGCTTGAAAGGAAAGTGGGGGAAAAAGATTAAGCAACGGAGCAAATGCGTCGTCATTTGATGTCATCTGATTCTGTTTCGGTGTGTATTAGTGATAGACAGGGACTCTTACTGATATCTTTTATTTTATCCTACATTTCATCCTTTTCTCCTGGCTTTGCGGTTGGATTTATTGATTAGCCTCTAGTCATCAAGCTTCGAACCTCCCTACAACGCGTTTCAAGTCCAGAAAGGAGAATTCTTGCAAGGCTATGCCTGATAATCAATAGCGTGTGGCCAAGTCATAACATCTAGTATCCATCAACGTTTCTATGATGTCACATGGAAGACCTCGTCCCCTTCAAATTCTCAGTCATCTTGGTGAATATGGTCTCGTCGTTCTGCAGCATCGCGCTGACATCATCCGATATCTGTTCTGGTACCGGAGGAATTAGGTCCAGCTTAGAAAGGGGATACCCTCAATCATCTTCCTTGTCACTGCCTTCGGGCTCGTAAGTTGATTCTCGGTCGAGACTCTCATCAACGCATCTTAGATTATTCCCTGAGTCTGACTGCGCTGCCTTTCAAGTATTCCCTGCAGTATCAAGGATGAATACCTTTCGTTGATCGGATCACTTTAAGCAGCTTTCTGTGCTGAGCCTTAGTACCAAGCGGGTGTTAGTAGGAAGTGGTGATAAAAGACTGTCTAACTTTTCTCCTCATTGATCATTCATTCTCATTGCTCTGTATTCAGAAACAGGATTGGCCCTTAGGGCCAAAAGTTGAAAACGTTTAAGGATTAATTAATGATGGTCGTTTACACTCGACGATGCATTTTAATCACTCCAGAAATATTTGTGTCAAATTGATGATGGTTGAGTTGTCCTTATCGCATCTTCGCTTACTACAGTATAGTCTCGGAGCCTTGAGACTGCGTCCAAAGGCAGCAATGTTGTTTAATCAAGGTGTGACTACCTTATCATGTACATCGTATAGGTGTACGAATTCTACATGCAAGATGATGGATGAACGGTATGTGTCTTTAAAATACAAATGTGACTAGTACTGTCTGTCGTAATACGATGAGTTGTGAGTAATAAATACCACATAGATGGTTCGATGCAAGTAAGCTCTACAATAGATAGATGAATAGAAAGATAAAACTGATGATATGAAGTCCATACAAAACGGGACGTGCAGTCCCTTTTTGTCAAGATACGCCTAAACGGAGGCCATGCGGCGATGAGGACTTGTTATACACAGACACAGGCTCAAAAGCAATCGGTGACGGAGAACCGTGTCCACTGGCTTGACGCTGACGTATAGAGTGCGTTTTCGAACGAGGGCGTGGACCTACAGGGGACGAGCGGGTGAAAAGATTTCCCGTGCGGATCGGTGTTGAAGAAGGGGATGCGATGAATGGGTCTGGTGAACTCGAGGGAGGAGGGAGTGTTGCGGATCCGCGAGGTGTCCGTCGGGAGCTTGGGGCAGATACGTTAGGGGTTGTGGCCGATGCAGAACGCTGATGTGTCTTGATGTACTGGTGAGGCTGTTCGGGAGGCCCGGTGCGCTGAGGTGTCAGGGTGCTCCCTCGCGATGGTGTGGGCGCCCTTGATGGCGTTGGACTGGTGCGAGCCGACAGATCGGGAATGACAGGCAAGCGGCGGATCGGTGTAGATTCGGGGACAGACGGGGGTGGGGCTGTTGTGACGGTCGCATTCGATGATTGGGAAATATATTCGCGTAGTGATGACAGAGCTGATGATTTCGCGTGGTACGGAGTTGGTGGATAATTAGTGAGGAGAGACACGCGACTATTGACCCGAGGTGTATTTGGATGAGCACCATACAATTCAAGGATGCTCCATGTGGAAGATGCGGATGCGACGTTAAGGGGCGACATGGTAGGGGAGACGATATTGTTCTCTACCCCGAGATTCAGAGTTGGAGGAACGGTGAGCCGCGTATCTGCGACGGAGCTGAAATTTTTTGGTTCCTTGGTGTGGGATACAGGGCATTTGAGGGACTGCAATTCCCTCCCTTTGGCATCCCATATTTTCGAGAACCGAAGTTCGATGTTCAAGCTCAAATCCAGGGAATTATGATCGAAGAGTGGTAGAAAAGGTAATTGACTATCCTGGGCGATGTCGTCCCAATTGGCCAGCTTCTCTGTCGCAGCAGGACCTGCAAAATTTGATTTCTCTGAAGACAAATGCTTGAGCATGATGTCCACGTCCTGATCTATTGGAAGGAGTTTGAGCCCTTCAGCTTCATCTGCGAGCCACTTCACAACGTCCGTATCTTCGAGGTCACCGTCGTCGTCGTCCGGCCCCAGCCATGAATCGGGGTCGTTGAAAATTCGTTCTGCGAGGGCGCTACCAGGTATGACGCCCAGAATTGAGCCAAAAGGGTTCGCAGAAATCAACGGAGACTCCAGAGAATCCAGGTCGGGTACCTGCTTTCTTGACATGAGGCAAATTTGCAGTTCCAGACTAGGCAAATTAAGCAAAACAAGCGATTTCGAGAGAGCGCTGAAGCGCTGAAGGGTAGACGATGAACGTTTAATGCCCCAGAAACATGTAACGTTAATTGATGATTCCAGGTTACTTATGTATTTGAGGAGCTGTGTCCGCATGTGTCATACATGGTCAAAATGGAGAAGTCTATCTGTTTCTGATGGGAATGAAACACAAGTTCGGGCCATGATTACACCCACAGAACACCTTTATCTCGAACGTTGATCCACAGTTGGCCATAGTCTCATCAGTGTTCTGTGATCTTGCAGGCGAAAATCTCGTTGACTCAGTGACTTTGAAACAATCGTCGCACTGGCAGTGCTGAGGGCAGCCATCGTCATGGCACGTACCAATTAAACTGATAAAGACCCTTACGGCGTTGATATCCAACAATCGTGACACATTCCTGGGTCCAGTCTATAGAGACTTTGGAGACAGCTTGCAGCACTTTTTGGTTTGAGGTTTCAGCCGAGGTATCACCACGTGAGAGAGCATAGGGAGAACATAGGAATTGATTTGACATCATCAGAGGCTATCAAAGGTTAGCAAAAGGTCATCCAAAGATCGTGATCATCATTTTGTAAGATCCAGCCCCGCATTTTCCCTTAGTTGTCGGTTCAAGCCATCTCGCTTCCGACAGTTCTCAAACCTAAAGCTCCGAGCCAGCTCCTCTAACCTCTGCTCATCCATACCCCGGAACATCTCTGCCCACTCTTTGACAAGGAATTCGGCAACGAGAATCGTTCGCGAAACACGTGTAACGCGTTCCTGCACGCTCCATATAGGCGGGTAGAGTTTCAGATACGCCGGATCAGCCACTGACTCCTGAATGAGCGTTTCGATAGGTTTGTAAATGTGCTTGACGTGCGTATCATCTTTGCCCCACGCGTCGACCGCAAGCCTGTGCTTTCGTGCTAAGAAATCGCAAAAGTGTTGCATGTATGGAGTGTCGCGTGATACGTAGACCATCCCCTGAAAGCCGATGTCTTTGTAAAGCCAGATCGACCAGCTTAGTTTGTCCTAAACCAGATTGATGCAAGTTCTCAATTTTGATAAAAGAAGTTTTTCATACCTCTTTGTAAATCGCCAGTTGATCTCGTAACACACTTTCTCTGCGTGCATTGATTCTGTCCGTCTCCTCCCCATCATACTCCTTCCTCGCGTAGACAGGACCCCACTCTCCATTCCACACGCAAAGTCCCCGCTCATCCATCCATCTCCTTTTTCTCTCGTATTTCTGCCTAATCGCTGCAACTTCTTCGGGTGTTCCTTCATAGTTCTCGCCACGTTCTCCTGGAAAACCCTCCACCGCGTAGTCATGGATCGCAAACGCAGTGTTTGGCCATCGTATCCCATCCTTTACATCTTCTGGAAATCCACTGAAGTCTGTTGCAAAAGTATTTCCATCTAGAAATATGATGTGCCTCGTATCCATGACCTCCTCGCGTATGGCTTGGAAAAGTCTGTCATATAGCCTTATGAGCCCCCGTGCACTAGGTGTAGGATCTGCGGGCTCGTTGAGGAGATTGTATCCCGCAACCCAAGGATTATCCTTGTAGTGTGCTGCAATCTCCTTCCATAACCAAACAACCCGGTCCTGAAAGTCTCTATGCTTCCAGAACATCGGACGGTGCATGCCCGCATCGGCGTGCCATCCACCACTCTGCCCACCCGGAGCAGAGTGCAGGTCGATGATAGTATAGACTGAGTACTTTGCACAGGCAGAGATGGCGCGATCAAGATGCTTGAACGGGTTTTCCTTCAGAACACGAGGATTGTGATCGTCTAGGTCAGAGTTCATCAGGACCAAAGTCAGAACCAAGAATGATTTATAGCACCTTCAAAATGATGATAGTTGACTGCTATGCGTATGCAATTCAATCCTAGAGATTTGAAAAACCTTGCATCCTTCTCTGTGAAGAAATGCTCAAGGTACTACGTTTTGAAATTTGTGAGTCACAGTCGGACAACTTGTGAAGGGATATTGAACCTTGTCGAGAAAAAATTCTGCCTTCGCACTTCCCAACACCTCGGCAAGCGCCTCACGGATTTGGAATTCACATCCAGGAAATCCTGGGTAAATTCAGTACTTCAACAACGGACTAAAGGCCGTGCGTCACCTGAAATGAAGTTCTCCATCCTAAACCGTCCTGATGAACCTTTGCGAAGCCTACTTAATATAACTTCACGTACATCATCCATCCACCCAGGCCGGCGCCTCGCAGAATGACCTCGTGCCCTTGCTCATCGACGATTTTTGTACCGTCGACATGGAGGAAAGACATTTATTTGTCAATCGATTGGGAATGATAGACGAGTGAGAAGAGAATATGAACTATCCATCTTAAAAGCTCGGGACTTTAACGTTTAACGGCGCAGCGGTCCGGAATCAGCGCTCAGAGCAGTCAGATGTCACTGAACAAGCGATGTGATCAAGAGTTCAGAGTAGATCACGTGATCTAAATCATCGCACCCTCTCGGAATATCCAAAATTGTCACTATTCAAGGCGTTATTCAGAGCATGGGCATTATGCATTCATGTACGGCATCCATATCCAATATCCAATGCAATTTTTGACGCTAGGCCAAGTCTTGGAATTCTAGCTCAGACCCACTATCCAACCTTCTGGCAGCACAGCCGACGAACGGACCCACAGCAACCATCAGAAGAGGCCTCAGATGCCTTGTAACACCGTCTCTGACCCTTTCTCAAACTATCACTTACAGATAGGGCAAATAGGCTGCTGGCTCAGCCTCTCTTTCTGTGCTACTGTCGTGTATAGTATTTCATAGACCTTGCATGGCGTCTGGCTACCTTCAAATTGGTTCGCTCAAGCAGAGGAGGATAATCCGGCCTGGTGCCGTTAACCTACGCCTCCCTCTCCTTGAACACAATTTTCAAACGAAAGATGAATCAAAGGTACGTGGTTCTTCATTCCTACCTAGTATTGAAACTTGAAGATTCGCAGGAAAATCTATTAACACTAGCTAGCTCTGAGTGGACAATTTCTGCTGCGCCGGTATCCAGTGCCAGTGTCAGTGTCTACAGCCAAGCCTCATATGTCATGTCGCCGCTTGTCTTCTCTGAGACCAAGCTCGATAGGCGTCGGTTTGGTATCGCAGAAACTCCTGCTCAAGAAGGCCCGTGGTCACGCCCCAGTCGTCTGCAGAGCGCTTCTTTAAGTGTCTTTCTCTTGGATCTAAAGAGTGGGGTAGACAACAAGAACCCATTCGTTGGCGAGGATGAGAAAGTTGACAACCAAGGAGACGTGGAGTACGAACCTTCAAGCGATATCTTCGTTTCGCCGGTCCAAAGCCCGGAGATTGTACCAGAGACGAATCATACCACATCAGAGGCCACAAAAGCGAGGTTAAAGAAGCTCCGCATGTCTACAAGGGTTTTGGGGAAGATAATATCTCGCCTTTCCGTACACCAGTCCTCGTCTCGCCTTGCCACCATCGACAAAGCACCTCTCCTTCCTCCCACGCCTCCACAGATCTTTATTTCGCCCCCATCTGCGGGAATTGAGTTCCCAAGGTCTCCCGGGGAGAATCTTGAGGAGGACCGCTTGGCTGATAAAGGTGCTCTGCGTCCAGTCGCCCCAGAAAAGAATGCGGAGGTCTCTCGTAAACTGAGAGCAAGGCCTTCAACGTGGAAACCCCACCGCCCACCTTCGCCTCTCCCAAAATCTCTGCGCAGACACAGGAAGCATAAGAGCGAGGCTTCGGTTCTCGTTGTTACGTCTCCCCCGCCGTTGCCGACGCATCCAAAGATTGCATCGACAGTCCTTATCGACCATCAGCCTGATTCTCTGAGCTTCTCAACGCCGCTCAAGAACGTTTTGACAGGGTCCACTTCGCCTATCTGGGCGGATATCCAGACCCGGCTAAAGGCAAGGGCTATGAAGAGTTCTGCGTATGCTATTCACGACGGTGGGATCATTAGCCCTACACAATGTAGATAATGATGGTTGCGATCAAGTAGTGTTCAGTTCGTACGTATACGTTGTTCATAAGACGTTGGTGTTAGTGAATACGATCGGTATTCAGAGGCTGCTAAGAATGTTGGTGGCCATCCTTGACAGAGACCATCGAAACAACTTCGAACTTGTCAAGGCGAGTACAAAGGCTACATCCAACTACGAGTGAGTTTATCGCCCGTCTTTTAGTCCAGGTTTTAGGCGTGAGAAGGTCGCTCGCTTCTGTATAGCGGGTCTTTCAAGCTGTATATCGAGAAAATGCTGCACGGTGGAGGGGAACGGCACAGGCAGGGTGAAGCCTGTTGACTTTACGCTCAGCAAGCGTGACTTTGCCGAATCGTACTTGGCATTTGACTTGGTATTGGTAACTCGACGGCTCTTAAGTTAGTGATCATCCGACGAATGACAACATTCAAACAGCTAAGTAAGTCCTCTTGGTTACAGATAGATGGATACAGAATCTGATTCGATGCAATTAGGAGTGGATGTTGTTACGAAGTACGATTGGTGACCCCGAAGTATCGCCGGATGATTTCCCGCCCCAAATAAGGCTCATACATATACATACTATCGCCCACGGTCGTTTCGGCCACTTTCAGGGTCCTCAAGTGATTTGGCCACTTTTTGAAAATCTCAATGTAGACTGGCTTCCACTCGCTCTCTTCATGTAAGATTGTGTATACATATAGTTA